>JAPXVT010206608.1:0-10804 GCA_029823135.1 Acanthurus reversus | reverse complement strand
TGATTTGTGTGTCTGAAAAATGACATTTTTGTGTCAGAATGTTCAGAAGATATGTGTCTTGTGAAAAATGGGTCCAAAATGTATCTTGGTGATGATGGGGCAAAAGAATTGGTCATAACCTGTGATCACGTTCATTTCTCCCACAAGAATGAATGGACTCAAGACTGCTTCCTGTCTCCTCAAGGGGCGGGGCCATTGCGAAACCCATGTGACACTGATAAAGGAAATGAACGGTCAGTGAGAGGTCTCGCTTTCTACTTTTAACCGTCTCTGGTTGTACTCTACATCAGCACTCATGGAATGCCTCTTGTCCAATCAAACTGCTTAGTAGGAGCTAACTGTTGTATAATTTAGTCTGCACAAAAACCTTATAGTCAACATTTTTTTATTTCAAGAACATTTTTCCTAGCGAGCAACACTGAATTAAAATCATTCTCACCATAACAAGCTTTGAAACAGTTGCTGTAGTGACCCTCCTCACATTTCTGGAAGCTAATGTCTTTCAGTCGCATGTCTAATTAGTGCACCCCACCCTGACTGAACTACTTTCAAGAAATCCTCCACTTCCTCTGCGTGCCTCTTTCCAGTCCACTGCACGGTTCAAAGCCATGCGAGATGGCAAGGACAGAGAGACACTGGGGTGTGTACATTTGACAGAAAACAGAAAATCTCAGCAAAAACTGATAACGTGCAGAAGCAGACAATATAAATACTTAAAGCTTCAAAACCAAGCAAGATTTTCAAAGTATCCAATGAAAAAATCCCACCCCCCTTGATTTGAGTCTACCTCCACAGCCACTGCCCCCAAACCACAGAATGTAGCTTTCTGCAATGAACACACGGGCAGAGTGTGCAAAGGTGGGTTGACCGTCCAGTAAAGTCACTCGGGCCGTCTGAACTGATTGGTTGGATATATTACAGCCTTTTCTGAAGCCGCAGACAGAGCATTTGATATTTTGATTGTCATCAGGCTGTTCGAAGGTTCTTTACAAATATGAAATTAAATGTGTCTAAACAGCCTTATCAACCCTGCCTTTAAAACCTGTTAACTGTGATACTATTTTCTAGTCAACAGCTGTACGTACAGTATGGGCTAATGTGATCAGGTTAAAAGATAAAGCTGATACAAAAAGTAACCCCCATGCTGTTTATATAACTTATATAACTGGAAGGGCGAGACGCCACCGTCTCTTTGACACTTTGAGCTCTAAATATAAACTGAACTGTGATGGACCTTGACGAGACATCACTGCATGCTCGTCTCACATCGCCCAAACCTTGACTGACCTGAAATTTGACCTACAAGACCAGTTCAATGAGCTTTATTGAAAAGCCTGATGTGATATATTGATGCGAGTGAGAGCGGCTTCGACTAACCAAACTCATGTGGGGATATCTGAGCTACGTTCTAAACAAATCTGCCAAATCAAACCTGGAAATTTCCCTCAAAAGTCCTCCTCGATATGCCTTGTAACAAAAACATATTTATACACACAGTAAAAAGTCTTTGAGCAATCTGGATTTATTTCACTAGAGACATCCTGGGGCACCTCCCGAACATTAAAGGGATATTCCAGAATTTTTGACATTTTGACATTTTCTACTTCTCCAGTCTTTTTCCTATTGATAGAGACCATTTTCAGCTCATTCGACGCAGTACAGCGTTTGGACAGATCGTTTAGTCGCAAATGCTAATGCTAGCGCAAGTCAATGCACGAGTTGCAAGCCAACAGCAGCTACTACCAAACTATTACCAAACACTCCACAGTGCACACAAAGCAAGTCAAATGTGACGAAAGTCTATTGAGGCGAAAATTAGTGTTTGAAGAAAAATTTCAGAGGTCAATCTACAGCTGAATTACTTTAAAGGAGAACTTTTATGCTTTTCCATCTTTTCTGACCTATAAAGGTTGTTACAATGCTGGACACTCATGTTAAATGATGCCAAAGCGTCACATAATGAGGTTCATGCATTTGGAAGTTCCTTATATGGATATGCCAGCTCGTACACACAGCACTGTGCCTGCCCCCTCCCCCGCTCTGCTTCAGGGATTACTGTCTGCAACTGTTCCAGATGGCTCCAATAATGTCTTTTTTGTTTTGTTTTGTTTTTCTGGTGAATGAAGAACAGTTACTTTATTAAACATCCCTAAAGAGGCGAGCACCAGGCAGAAGTTGAGAGAGTTCCTGTTTCTTGTGAATTTATTTACTTCCTCAACATGAGCACATGAGCTGGATTAACAGCTAAACTGCTGCTAAAGGAGTGCACGTTGCTTTGTCCTGTTGAAGAGTGAGAAGTGTGAGCTGTAAGTAACATTTTATCAGTGTCCTAGCTGTGTTTATTTTGTGTCAGTAAATGGGTTGTGAATACCGCAGAATGCAGAGACGCGCATGAGGGAAAGGGGGAGGAGTAACCGACATAGACCGTTTAGAGAGAATACTGAAAACAGAGGGAAAAGAGAGGGCGGAGTCACAGTTTTCTGAAGATCTACAGACTTTACTGTTCGGTCAGTTGTGTTTAGCTGCTCTATAGGAGTCCAAAATCAAAATGAAAGACCCGAAAATGAGCATAATAGCTCTCTCCTCTAATGATGAGTGACAAACAAATCCTGTTTTTTTAAATATTTAGTGGCTGATGGGGTAACAGGTCTGGTACTACTGTAGCTTTGTAGGCAGGCTTAAGAATGGGCATGTCGTCTTCCTACATATCTGTATAGCAGCTGCTTTGTTACATTCATGAAAAAACAGCAACAGGAAAACAGGGACAAATGTGAGACCAGTGCAGCTTTCCAGGCTGTTATAAAGTGGCTGGTTTTTGTCAGACAGCAGCAGCTGCATGTGTGTGTATTACCGGGTTCTTCTTGTTCCAGGCCATGCTGCTGATGCTGCGTCCTCTGCTGAGCTCACAGCTAAAGGCCCACAGATGCTCCACAGCTGGAGGTCCAGGACTCCCTGTGTTCTCCATCGTCCCAGGCTGAAGCGGACTGTAGGGGTCTGACACAATCATGACATTTATTGTCATTTTATTCATTCAAATAGTTACTTTTTGCGATTTGTGTACATTTACAGTTTATCTGAGAGATGTGTGTACTGAATCATTTATGAGGTGTAAATAAAAGCAGCTCAGAAAGTTTAATGAACCTGCACTTTCAATACAGTGTCAGTGCTTCTGAAGTGACAAAAATGCTTCCTGTATCATGATGAGTTGACTTTACCTTCCAGAATGGGCAGCTGTCTGTAAGCAGCCAGCTTGGGTTGGAAGGTGTTCTCCAGTATGCCCCTCTCCATCACTTGTAATAACTGTTGAAATTTCTCTGACAGCATGATCGTCTGCAGGTCTGACTCAACATTCAAACTGTTCCCAAATGCTTCTACTTCTTTCACTGAGCTGGCAACACTGGCTGCAGACAAATACAAAGAAATTATACATGCAAGTCATTGCAAAACTATCCTTAACGTGGAGCAAAAATGTTAAGAACTTCAAGAATTCATGTTACAAACTCCCAAGTCTCACCATTTTTTCTACACAGTAGAGGTTATGATGATTTATTTATTTATAACCTGTTGAATCATCCACTACAATCAAATGTCTGTGCATTTCTGGTTGTTCTGAGTGGAAACATACCCAATAAAACTCAGACTAAAGCAGAGCAATCTCTCCAGTGTGCCTCACTGTTACCTGTACTGACTGTGCTGCCCACTGACACGCTCCTCTCTGCAGCTCTGCTTGTGTCCACAACAGCCTCTGGATACTCAGCTGTCTGTGTTTCAGGGACACACACCATGTCATCCTGTTCAGGGCTCATCAGCGTGTTATACATGTCCCAGGCGGTGACAGACGTGGCTGGAAACATTTGAAAAGATGCCACACTTTGAAAAAACAAGTACTATGAGTGTGAATTTGTAGGTACAGAAAATTATCAATTCATTGTGTAAGTAATTTTTTTAAACCAAATATTACTGCTTCGAGTCTCCCAAATGAGAATCTGATATAATCTGTTCTTTTTCTGTTCATCTCTGACATTGAATATCTTTGGACTTGTGGTTGCACATGTACGTGAACACGTGGGTGTGTCCTCATGCAAATGCACATCCAAAACACCATGTGAATCATTGAAACGTTGCTCCTCAGCACCGCAAGCAGTCAAAAATTCAACAGAAGATCTTTAATGAAAAGCATATCAGATTTCTCTTTTTGACAGCGTAACTGTCTGAGAGACAGTTTTTACTGAGATTTCATCTAAATGTTCATTTTATGTTTTTTGGTAATAATTTCATCAATGTTTGAATTCATACAGTGATTTAAAATGTGTTAAAAATGCAATAAATGAGGTGTTTAAAAAGGTAACTTTGATTTAGAATTTGACTAAAATACACCACTTTAAAAATAATTTTGTTCAAAAAATCTAGTGCTCTTAACTGCAAGTTTAATTTTGATGTTGAGTGTCACAGGCCAAATGATCAGAGTTTAGTGAAGGGCACACCTGTTGCATTATGGGTCAGATGCAACACGGCAGCGGAGAGAGACAACATGCCTGCAGAAGAATGAGCCAATGTGGCTGCAGAGGACAAGCGTACAGCCAAAAATACTAATATTCTGCACGGTCCAAGAGGCGCACACGTTTTCACGATGTCCGATGAGGGAAAGGTGGAAATAAATCTTTAAAAGACATTTGTACGATGCGTGGCCATTATTTCATTGGACCAGTGTAGTTATAGACAGGAAGCTTATTGTAAGCTTAAGATGTTATCATGTGGCTGTTCTAATCAATATTATTTTTGTATTATTACATAGATTTGTTGAATACTTGATTCTGATTGGTCAATCACAGCACTCTAATGCCTGTTCTTTCTGTATAGCAGACCGTTGCTATGAATGGCAGATCGTTGTTAGGGACGCCATTCTGACCGGCTCCGGAGGTTCACGTCCTGTCATATCAAAGTAATGGAAAGTCAAGGAGCCTATTGTAATGTAAACAGTTGTGTCCATCCTGTCTTGTTAGTGCATGTGTCGCCTGGTTGCAAAATTTCTCTTTGGGATTATAAAGTAAAGATTTTATGGCCTTTTTATTTAGTTCACGTTAATAAATTACAGATACCGGTAATGTGTCGCTTTACTGTCTCAGGCTAACACACAAAACGCTGATTGTCCCACTTCTCCCAGTCATTTTATCAGTCATAGGTCCAGTTTACATGTCTGGTATGTACAGTCACCATACCACTGATCCTATGAAATGAGTCTTGATTAATAAAAACCTGAATATGTGAGTGTAACTGTGAAATGTTCGAGGCCCACTTCATCCACCAGAAGGAGCTCCACAAATACGTTTGAGCTGCGAGGCAAAAGTTTGTCACATCATGTGCCTCATCTTCAGTTTACTGTGCTTTGTGAACAGATGAAGCGACAGGCTGAGGATGGCGTGTTTTCGATGCATTAGGCCAAATCGATGTCACAGTTTCAGGCACTTTCTCTTTGATGCAAAACAGACACTTGGAGAGAGTCGCCCATGCTGTGAAAAAGGCTGACGTGCAGAGAAACAGCACTCTACAGGGGAATTGCAAATGCATTTGTCTCCATACTCCTTGAGAGGCTCAGGTCCTGAAATCTAAAATTTAAAGGTGCTTTCACTGGTTGAGGCGTTCATTATTTGAGGACAGAGCTCGCAGCCTACGTTGCTGTGTAAGCAGTTCCAACCACTGAATTGGAGGGACAATTATTTTAGTGGAAAAAAATAAAATAGTTTTTAAATCAATAATACCATTTCAAATTAATATGTGTAATTTGTGTCATATTGCTGATTTCTTTAGTAAATATCCATGTTTGAAGAACCCCTGACAGCATGATGCATGACCCTAACTGTGTAATATCACACTAGCTAGGAACAAGATTTGGACAATGTGATCATATGTCTGTGTTTTGTTTTTAGCTTGTTCTGTTGTTCCCAAGTGGTCATGAGAAAAATGCAGATTTAAGATACTAAACTGAGGGAGAACAATGAGCCTGACCTGTGTCCACCATGACCACGATGTTGCTCTGGACCTGTTTGTTTTTGGCTGCTCCGTTCAGTGTCTGCATTGATCGATCCACGTACTTTTCATCGCTCATTCTGTTCCTGCAAATATCAGCGTACCGGCTGTTTCTCTCTCTGTGGAACCAGGAGAAGATGACAGCAGCTTGTTAAAACCAAAGAAGAATATAGATTCCACTGTCACAGACTGTATCAGTATCTGCGTCTCAGGGCACCTGCACAGAAAAAGTCATATCAACGCTGCTCTCTTTTCTTCAGTTCAAAAGCAGAATGAGTGATTTGTCCTGCCGGGTTGAAGCCCAACTCACCGGCGCCGCAGCGGTGCGGCACATCACATGATGCACATCAAGTGCAGTCCCTAGCACACACTGCAGCAGTGCATCAACCCAGAATTCTATTTCCCACCCCAGTTCGCTAGTTGACGGTACGGTAGGTGACCTACGCTAGTTGCCAACCGTCAACCAGAGCAGCGGAAGAAGAAGAGGAAGCCCCCGACAAAAACAAGAACGATATCAGGGTGAGTTGCCTGTTGTAGCTGTCTTATTAATAATTTGAAAAACTAGATAACGTTATTCATCTGAGCATTCAGATACTGTTTTGAAAGCAGCAGATGAACCCACAATTGACTAGCTTAATGTTTGACAATAATCAGCAACTGAGATGTACAAAAATGCAGCTCTCTCAGGAAAAGAACTCCTCCAGCCCCGCCTGAAATAGAGCAGTGGCGTGAAGTGCCGCGGTGTAGCCCGTCCAGGCACGTCTGGCCGGCGGCTGCGCAGGTTTGTACATAGAAAATAACAGGGGCAGACGTTTGACGCACGGGTAGTGCCAGTGTGTTTTGGGCTTAAATCTTGGAGTAGCTGTAACACATTCAGATCTTGTCAAAACATTGAGCAAATCAGGACATAAAAGACTTTACTCACATGATAACATCTGCATCATCAGCTTCCACTGACACAGAGGTGCTTGGCAGGTCCAGCAGTGAAATGCTGTCTGTCTCAGAGATGCAGACCTCTACGATCTCTTTCAACATGTCTTCTGTCACACATTCTTGCACAGTGTTTCTTTTCCCGTGCAGATCTTTAAGGAAACAAAAGACAGGAAACTTCAACCAAATACCTTCAAAGACATGTTATAGGCATACAGCCATTAGAGATGTACCTATACCATTTTTTCCTTCCCAAAACACATTACAATACCAAGTGTAGATCCGATACCAGAGCATAAAAAAAACAATTCCTTACACATCTCCTTTGACTTTCCAGTGTAAAATATTGCTGAATGCAGACATTTTGCTAGCTCTGCCAACTCTCTCCTTTCTTCTTCATCGCTCTTAAGAAAAGCAGTTGCCAGTGGGAGCACAGCACAACTTCCTGTGTACTGTTTTGGAGTGGTAAAGAAAAATTAATTTCAGATATGTACCATCAGTCAACTGAGCTAAGTGGAAAGTAGCTGGGTAACGTTTTGCGGCTGTTAAATCACATGGTATCGGACTGGTGCACAGACTGGCGTACTTGCGGATACTGATACCAGCATTTTCGGTGGTATCTGAGGCATTTCCTGGTACTGGAATCAGTATCAGAACAATGCACAACAACAGACAGACAGAGAGAGACAGAGAGAGAGAGAGAAATGTTTGAACTGAGGACAAAAGAAAAAGACAAAACTGTAATGAACCTGGGAAGTTGATGGGTATGTCCCGCCTGGAAAACGCGTCCTCAATCTCCTCACTGATGGATTCTATCGTGGACTGGCTGGATATTCTGCTGCTTCCCAACACTGATCTGCAAAACAAGGCCAGAGTACGTTTTGTGCTACCAACATCAAACACTGTTATTATAAATGACGTTAAAGCATGTAGCTACAAATCATATTCTACGTATGTCTGTAAAGATAAAATGACTATTTGCTGGCACAACATCTCTGTCATTTTATCATGCATTTGATAAAGTAAATGTGATGATTTCACGGATTTATCGTTGATTTTTTGCTTTTTAAATAATCATAGGCTTCGTAAACTTGCTGGTGATTTTTCCAAATTTCCAAAATGCTGGTGTTTTGACTCAGGGGATTCCTGACCAGCTAAAAGCCTAAAAGGAAAATACACAGGAAGATTTTTCCCTTGATGACTGGAGTGTGAGTCATACGGAGACACAAAAGACATTAATGCAAATAATAGACTTGGATTGCTACAAAAGAACTGGCTGAGGCTTACTTACATAGCTCCAGCCAGATCACATCAACTCAATAATAATATTTCAGTTATTTACATAACATGTGAACGCACACTTTTTCATTGTATGTGAGACTGCAGAGAGATTTCAAGTTTCTGGCACGAGATCTCACAAATAATACACAGAATGTTACCGGCTGAAGCTAAAGTGTTTATTTTTGGGTTGTACCCAGCCACCCTAGTCATGCCAAGATATAAACAAATATGTGTTATCTTCAAGCGAGGTGTTCGATCACCTCACCATGGAAGAATATTCAGAGGCTACAGGTGGGCCGCTGGCTTTAGGAAATTAGTCACTGTTAGGCTGTGGAGAAGATAACGTACATCCTGAAAAGGAAAACTGAAACCTCTCATAAGGTTTGTTTGGGGTCCTTAAATGTTAGGGAATGTTTAAGGGATATTCAAGAATTCTTGACATAGGGCCTCATTTTCGACTTCTCCAGTCCTATTTCTATTGTTAGGGACCATTTTCAACTCACTGCATGCAGTACAGAGTTTGGACAGCTCGCCGTTTCGCCGTTTTTGTAATTATCTTGCTTTGGGTGAACTGTGGAGTGTTTAAACGGAGTATGGCAGCGAATGCTACTGGGTCCATTGACTTGCGCTAGCATTAGCATTTGCAGCTAAACGGCGAGTCGTCCAAATTCCATACTGAATCAAATGAGCTGAAAATGGTCTCAATCAATGGGAGTAGGACTGGAGGGTTTGAAAATGAGGCTCTTTGTCAAAAATACCGTAATGTCCCTTTAAAGTGATGGTTATGGTAAGATGTGATGACAAGGGGAATCCATGAGGGTATCACCTGATTACACAGTGTAATAGTGGTTTAAAAAAGTCACCATTCACTGCTAAATTGGTCTCCAATAAGCCCTGTTCTTACCATGATATTTTTCTTTGCCACTGGGAAGAGGGTTTCTCAGAAAAATGAAAAATCTGTGACACTCTCTGTACTCTCTGTCCTGATTGGCCGGTCTACACTGTGCTTCTTAGTGACAGGTGACGTCAGTACGAGCTGATTGGCTCACCGTGCTCTGACTCGTCTCTGCCAACAACAGAGTGTCTGCAGCCACACCGTCAGTCGGCTCGAGCTGAGACGGACCAGTTTACTCTGCTGCAACTTTACCTGCAACCGTTTGGACTCAGTTCAGACTGGACTTAAAAGAGAGAGAGACAACAAACGGAATAAAACACGACGCAGACACCCATGGTCACTGTCTGATTGGACGGATTAAGCCACGATGTGTCCCTCTCTGATTGGTCACGCCCAAGACATGTGACGACTTTGCAGATTGAACATGCTACATTGGCCTGTATGTATCATGCATTTATACACACAGGCCACTTATTGCTGGTTTTGAGTGAGACCAAGAAGAACAAACACCTGCTGAGACGACTCTGTCAGTGGGGTTGTGGCTTCAGACCGACCCTGATCGACCTCAGCAAATGTTGTTCCCTCCACATGTGGAGGGAACAACAACATTGTGGGCGCTCATGGATGTTTTCACAAAGGTGACCTGCACGTTGTGTCAATGTTACTGGAGTGGCGAGAGGAGACTCTGCGTTCGGACAAGTTGTTTCTGTCTGTCCATCTTCCTGGGGCCGGATTACATCGAAACACGGCATATAGAACCAGAAGTGGAGGAGCTTGTGATCAGCTTCTATCAAACACACTGTAAGCTATGCCACAGTGCCTGGGAGCTATTGACTGCACACACAAAATAGAGGTCTTTACGGGTCTAAACCCCCCCAAAAACCGTCCCTGGACCCGTCCAGATCGGTGTCCACTTTTAATATCATCACACAGTAATAAATAAATCTGTAAAATAACAGAAAAAGTACTGGCAGCTCATCACCCAGACTTTGTCCAGTAATTAAAAAGAATTTTAGTGTTAACAGAAAAAATACGGGACATTTTCTGTCATTTAATGGCTGTATTACAGGCCCAGGATGTAAACTCTGCTTATGAAATATTTCTTGACTCCTTCTTAGCACTATACAACAAAAGCTGTCCAGTCAGGCAAAATAAAAGGAAAAAGAAGAGCAGTGACAAACCATGGCTCACCAAGGGTCTGCTGAATGCATGCAAAAAAAAGAACACTATGTACAGGGAATTTATTAAACACAGAGATAAAGACCACGAAATCAAATATAAAAGGTACAAAAACAAATGAACAGATATAATGAGAAAATGTAAAAAAAAGTATTTTGACAATGAGCTAGAGATCAATAAAAACCACACTAAGAGAACATGGGATATATTAAGTAAAATGATCAGAAACAAAACGACCAGCACTAGCTACCCTAGTCATTTTATTGACAATAGAAAAGTTGTCAGTAACATGAATAATGAAGTGGCAGAAGGCTTTAATAAATTCTTTGTCTCGGTGGGCCCCAAACTGGCAGGGGAAATAATACCGCCAGAGGAAGGCAGTGCAGAACTAATTTATGGAAGTAGAAATCCAGCAGCATGTTCCTGAGAAAAGTTGATGAGAAAGAGATTATTGAACTTGTTAGCAAATTCAAAAATAAAAGATCTATGGAT
>JAPXVT010206099.1:0-10807 GCA_029823135.1 Acanthurus reversus | reverse complement strand
TTCACTATAGTTCCTCATGTGTGGTGAAAGTACCTACTCTGGAGTTGGAGCTAAGAAAGTTCCTCAAAACGTAGTTCGAAGAACTGCAATAGTTCACAGTTCCTGCAGTGCAATTGCAATAAAACAGGAGGTTCCTAGAGCCATAAAATGGTTCCTGTGGTCCAAAAATGCCTGATGTTGCTGTCTAGTAAGTGCTTGTGTATGACTTTGATTACTGATTGGTTATTTGATTTTGTTAGGACAAAAAAACAACACTTTATATTACAGTGCTTTCACTCAAGCCTCATTCAGTTTGGTTGTTATGGTTTACTTGTGCAGGTGTGAATGTAGCAGCTGTACCAAGGTGCACACCAGAAGTAGAAAAAAAAAGCGTACCAAGACCTGGTTGAAGAGGTGGTCTAGGTATACTTCCAACCAAACCTTGGTGCTATTCGTTTTTGATGAAACATGATCCTACCTCAGTCCACGCTAACTACAGAAAGCACTACACGTTTTTGGACTAACCTAGATCCCGTAGGCAGCTATGTGGTTTACGGAATGAGGGAGCGTTTCCCCTTTCATGACAACAACACACCAGCATGAGTAACCGCAGACAAACGTGGAGAATGGAAACAATGTAATATCTGATGACCAACAGAGAGCAGTTCAGGATCTATGATATTGCCAATAAGTGAAGTGCAGCTGAATTTTGGTTCACTTCAGCACATCATCAACCGATGTGGACCAGAGCAAATAAAAGGTGTGAATGTGAACCAGACGAGCTAGAGAAAAAACAATCAAACAACAACAAAAAACAAATGATATACCAGTCCCTAATGATCCATACCAGTGGTTTATTATGTTTTTGGCCACTTGGGGTAGCACAGTACCGTCATATTATCCCCTTATCTGGTTTACATGCCCATCAATGCTCCTGAGATCCTGCCAAGGATAAGCAATTATGGATAATTGATGGACCATTGAAATGCTGAATGCATTTTCAAACAGTGGTTACTTTATTTGCAGTGCAAGTTTGTATCCATTATGAATACAAATCCATTCACTCTCTTCTAAGCTTTAATTTCCCCTCACTAGCTCTGGACATGATGATATGAATATGTTGCTCCTCAGCCACTAAATGCTCATTCACTGGCTAGCCATTAGCTTTGTCTGTCGGCAGGTAATGTAAAGTGTAGCTGAAAACAGCTGCATGTTGCAACAAAAAACATGCATGAACTGTTAGTCTGGGAATGTGAAAAATCCACAGTAGAGAAGCAAAGTTATCTCTAAAGCCCCCTGGTGCCTGGCTGCATTTCATTGCACATGAGCAACATTTTTACACTTGTTGTAGTCAGTAGATTCACTGCTATGTAATAATATCAATTATAGCAGCTTTAATACTGGTTTTAATCAAGGTTTTTATATTTTTAGCTGGAGTATTTCCTACATTTCCCTCAATGCCCCTCCACATTCCCAGACAACAGGTATGAGCATGTTGAAACTCAAGATGTAAGATGGTTTTTGTAACTTTGTAAACTTGTGAACTTCTTTGGCTGAAAGGCTCCATTATCTAAAAACAGTAAGCATATATAAATCAGGTAAATATGAGAGAATACAACACATAAAAAAGGCTAAATACAGAAAGAAAATATAAATTGAATTAGAAACAAATGGCAACAGGAGGTATACAAAGCAATAAAAATATATACATATGCAGTTTATTTGTTCACTTGTATCTTCACATTTCATCAAAACATGTTCAGCTGTGGGGCTAAAAATAAATCAGCCGCTTGTGCTTACTGCTAGTAGCTGCTCCTTATCTCATTAGAATTCATTGCACTAATTCAGCTTTTGTTTCTCCATCATGAAGCCACTGCCTAGCAAACAAATAGTCCAAATAATGTGCAAGTCTAATCCCTTTAAAAGCTAAAAAGAAATAAATCTCAGCTATCTGCATGATTGCTCACTGTAGAATTTGATTAGACCTTCATTAACTGGAGTTTCTGCCAGCTTTAAAGAGGTCCCTGCTGTGAGAGAGGCTTTCATCACCAGGCAGCATAAGAGCCAAGAGAACCAAAGCCACCATAATGGAAATGCTGAGATATGACACAGTTAGACCACTTGATTGCGGACAGAATCAGGCCACTATTTATGCCCTCGCTCACTTGGTTATCTTTGGGTACCTCCATATCTGTATGGATGTATGGCACTAATGTTTCTGCCCTGAGGTTAAGTGTTTCCGACCTGCAATGTTTGGAAGTGACAAAGTATCCCGAGAGCCTCACAGACAGCATGGTTCATTTCTGTCACACACACACACACATATCCGCACAGCCACTCAGCACACACACATTATCAGCTAGTTTGCCTCCGGAGAATGAAGTTTGCCTTGCAGATTAAATTTGGTGGTAATAGAAGAAGCTTATCCCTATTGCTCAGTTACTTAGAACTGCAATTTAAAAGTACAAGAAAAGTCCTCCAGCATAAGAAAACGGGAAAAAAAAAGCAGACAATCATTTGCTGTGCTCACAATTTGCACTCAAATATCCTTATTACAAAATAATAAATAAACAGAGATTAGTTTGAAAATTATACAAAGCTTTTATGAGAAATAATGAACTTTAATGGGTACATCACCAAATAATGTCCATATCTCTCTTAGCAATCCCTACAGACAAAGCATCATAAGGATTAACTGTCCGCTAAAACTGGTCCTCAAACAGCGATTGTTCAGGCGTATCCGGGGCTGTAGGTACTAAGAGCAACACTACTTAGAGTTGGGATGATCGTTGCTTTATTTTACCCTTCTCAAAATCAAAAACAAAAAAGCAAAAACTGTAAAGATCTGCTCTAAACTGAACTCATTAGCATACCTGTCTTGCTAGAGTCTGCCTGTGTTAAAGGCCAAAAGGAAGAAGATATGTTTGTAGGGTAAAGCCTGCAGTGCAGTACTGTGTGGATGCTCTTATTGGATTTGACAAAACAGCAACCACAGCCAACGTCTCTGAGATTATACGTTACCTGCATTTAGCAGAGTAAAAACATAGGTGTACTATACACAAGTAAGCTATTTATAGTAAACTCCAAAATGGGTTGCAAATGTTTTAAATAAAATAACAGTAAGATCATATTTTTTGATGTAAGAGGATTATGTTCAGTGTCTTCTAGACTGATCAGCTTGTAAGGTGAATTTTATTTTTAAAATGGGGCTTTAGCTTCTGGCTATTAGCATAATATATTCCTTTCAAGTGCATTTAAAAAAAAAGACCTCTTGGTGTTTGTTATCAAGTAATTGTGCTAATTACATACAAAGTCAAACAAAATCGAAAGAAGAGTGTTTTCGAACAACTCATTGAACCAGTAACTTATGAGTTAGTCAGCTAAAGCTAAACAAAGTTACATCATCGTGTCATCTCAAGCTGAAAAACAATAATTGTCCTAGGCAGTGATAAGTCTAGATTTTGTTTGCCCCTGTCGAAAGGATCCATTCTTTCAAAGATTACAAAGAATTTTAAAATCTCTGTTATCACAGTAAGCTGCTTATTTCCCTGGAGACGGGCATAGCAACAAAGTCAGAGGGTTAGCGTGATGCTGAGGGACATTTGAGAGGAGTAAACACTGTGTATGTAAGTTAGCCGTGTTCAAGACTGGCAGTGTGATGCTAATTATTCTTTAAAATGACTTTGAGAGACTTGCTGTTAAATATGCTCAATGATCCCAAATGTACTATTAATCCAATTTAGCATAATTGGAGTTTTCGCTCAGTGGATATAGATACCATCATCAGAGCTCACAGACTGATGGTAAACAATTATGATTCCTAATTTTGAAAAATTATTATTGCATTTTAATATAGCAGAAAAGATTAAGACATTAGGAACCTTAATTGCAATACAAGGAAATTATTAAATTATAAGCAAATGAGTACATAAACACAATAAGGAGATGGATGTGTATGCATTCATGTCACAGGAGGGCTAAGAAGGAAATAAAACCTCCTTTGCCTTACCAGAATCAGCGTATATAGAAAAAATCTGTGGAAATTAATTTGTCACATTTTCAATCTTCGCATTTTCCCTGCATCATTGGCATCATCATCATCATTTAGGTTTCCCTCAAGGATCTTGCATTGTATGGCACTGAGGAAGGAGGGGACAGATGTTCTTTATGTCTGAAAATAAACATGTTTAATCACATCTGTCCCTCTCTATCTGCCTGCCTCGCTCCTTATATCTCATTAAAAAAATTCTGAAATACATCTGGCAAGTTAAACATAATGGAAAATAACTCCTGTTGCATTTGTGAGTGGTGCAGCTCAGCATCTTTTAAAAAGATTTCCTAAAATAGTTCTTTATGATGCTCCAATGTCAGAGGATCCCTGCAGTGTGAGGAGACCGATATTTTCTGCATGAGACAGAAAAGATTCACTGTGGTATTATATTAATAATATTCATAATCCCGAAACCAAGTTTTTTCTCCTCTGCAAATATGTTTGCCTGAGATTAACCCTCACCTTTCAAACATCAGCCTTCCCTGTTTCTCTCTGTGAATCTTCATATTCAGCAGGTCTTTGTGTGCTCACCACATATTCTGCTGCAATGCTCCTTGTCTTTTGTCTTTTTTTTTTTTTTTTTCAAAAAGCCCGACAGCTCTTTATATCTGCTCTAATCAGCAAAATAACTGGTGCAAAGATTGCACAGACGGTGTCATCTGTAAAGTTTCAGTTTTAAAAGACATATGAGTAAAACTAGTTTAGCTCAGTTTTTTATACAAACAGGAGTTATACACCTCACAGCAATTATATATTACATTGTTTTGAAGTGCTAAGTTTTTTAAATATTTTTACTAAAAACATAATAATAACACAATGACAAAAGAATCTAGATTTTATTCTGTAAGAAAAAAGAAACAGCAAAATAATGTACATGAAGACGATTAATAAGGTCAGTGGAATCAGTCGCAGCCCAAACAATACTGCAGAAGTGCTGTATGTAAAAGCTAGAACACCCCCCCACCCCCCCACCCCCCAAAGAAAAATGTCACTTCAAATGGTGAAGTGTGAATTCAGATTTATTGATACTAAAATGCAATTTTTAAACATAAAAATATATAAAAATAATACATAAAAAAATATATAAAGACATCTTAAGAAAAATATTTTGCAACAAACTACACATATGGAAAACTTGTCTATGAGAGATATTTCTGTCCAGGTCTCTGCATCTTTCTTCACTGCCATTCCTAATCTGCTTGACACTGTCAGTTCCCATGAGTTCTCATCCTGAAAAATAAGCCATTTCCTCAGATTCTGTGGTTTCCATATTCCTCATGAAGCTCACTGAACATGAAACAGAGGTCAAAGTAGCTCACAGCCGTGACAGTTTAACTGTCCAGCTTCTAAGTCTGCTGGACGCGTGGGAGCTTGGTGATGGGATGGAGGAGAGGAGAGAAAGAGGCAGGGTTATCTTTGGAAGGCAGATTGTATTAATTCCGTGCTGGCACAGGAAAAGACATGGTTCACACCACCCTGCAGACTGAGTGGAATCAGGTGAGCAATCCAGAAAGTGTGGACAGGAAGAGGGAGAGCAGGATAATGTCCGGCAGCTGAACAAACATGTCAAGAGAGAAAAGGTGAGAGCGGGATTGCAAACTCTTGTCTCGGTCCGACTCGGCCAATCCGGTGCTTCAACAACTGACGTCTACTGTCCATCAGGGCACAACTACCAACAAACAACAACTGTGTCTCAAAAGAGTGTGTATTTGTGTAAGTAATAGCACCTATTTGATTAACCTGTTCTAAATAAGTTTATTAGCTAGCAAGCAAAAAAATAGGAATTTCTCATTTTTCTGTGTTGATATTAATATTTTGGGATTGTTGCTCAAACCATCCATATCATTATGTCACAATCAGGGCAAAAGCAAACTTTGTACGACACAGCTATCATCCAACTGTTTTAACATAATCCCAAAACTACGTTTCTGCAAACATTACATATGTTGAAACTTTTTTTATGTTAAAAATGGTCATTTTTGTGATTATGGTTATGGTTCAGGTTAGACAGATATCATGTTGTCACTTAAAATACAATATTTATTAACAAATATTTTCAAGACTCTGTAGTTGCTTCAACTCGATGTGTCATTTAAAAAACATTGCTGAAGTCAGTGATGTTCGAACCCGACAGGCGCAGTTTACATCAAAATTTAAGATGTTTTCTAATTAAATCAGTACTGATTTACTTATAAAACACTTAACGACACTCAAATGACCTGGTTTCAGCAGCTAAATGCCTTATTGGCAGGACATCATCATGAGTCTGTGCCTTTCAAAACTGGTTTTGTGATGTGACTTTGTGATTGAGGCTTGGTTTGTTCATGCACAAAACAACATAGTTGGTTTGAGTTAAAATATTCTAAATACATGTGTTAATGTTGGGGAAACATGGTGGTTTGGGTTAAAATTACTGCTTCTTTAATGTTAGGGGATTGTGGTTAAAATCATATATATGTGCTTGTAAAACAGTTGTGGACTTCCTGAAAAACACTGACTGTTAGTTGGAGAATAAATCAAACAGTGGTTTTCTTCTGTTAAAGTCCAATGTTATGCTGAATCATTCATCCTCCCTAGTTTCCACCACATGTGGTCACTTTAACCACCCGACCTACTGCTCTGCCGTCATTATAAGGACCCAAAGGGTTGTTTCACTTGACAAAAACACATGTTTTGCGGCACTTAGAGAAACAATTGACGCTGAGATTCCTCTTAAGAGAACAGCCTCCTTTCAGAAATTATGTTTACATTATTATTAAGTCTTTTCCCAATTGTATTGTGGTAAGAAACATAATGTTTGAATAATGAAAGTGCTACATTTTTGTACCGCACACAGGAATACAACACTCAGGACTCTGACACTTGAGACCAGGATTTGTGGTTATGTTTGGGCAACAAAGGGACTTTGGTTAAGCGCCAGGGACAGTCTGTGGTTTCTGTTAAAGTGACATTATGCTCAGGGCTGCCAACTCTCACGCACTGAGGCTGAGACTCGCACAATTGACATAGTTCTCATGCTCTTGTGCCCACATGCCTTTTCTCATGCTCTTTGCTTCCTCTGGTGTTTTTTATTGTCAGCCAAAGACAGGCAAAGGTGCAGAGTCTAACAAGGTGAAGGCGGCACATTTCACAGATTGCCATGTGTTTGAGCAGAAAGCTTGCAACAACAAAGCTATGCAATGTACGTCGCAGAGGTAACAGCCAATCACAATGACTTTGCAGTCGAGTTGATTTTGAAGTCGAATTAGTCGGGTGTTACTCAGGTTTAGGGTTTGTGGCAACAACCCACACGCCAAGCTGTAGTCAGACATTGGCAGCTATGATTAAAAATAGAGGTGAACACTGGGGTCAGCTGAGCTGTGCAGTGACTGAGGACAGCAGGGGTGAGATGGTCTGGTCCAGCTGCTTTCATCTTATTCAGCTTCCTGAGGCCTCCTCTGACCTCCTCCTCAGAGATGGTTAAGGGTGCTGAGGAAGGAGGAGTGGAGGGCATAGGTGGAAGGGAGGATGAATTTTCAAAATGTGCATCGAAAGTGTTCAGTTTGTCACGTAGGTCAGGATCATCATCGAGAATTGAAACAGGGCGTTTTTTTGCAGTATTTCCTGCAGGTTTTTCCAGACTTCTCTGGAAGTAAAAGCCGGTCATTTGCTGGAGACGGCCCTGCAAGTGTCCCTCTTCCAACACACCTGATTCAAAAATGACCATGAACCTCTGCAGGAGCCTGGGCCGCGTTCAAACATGACAACATGTAGCAACAAGTTTATTTAGCCTAAAGTAGTGGTGTGCTGAACACCCCGTTGTGTGACACAAGCGTTGCGTCACACAATTCTTTGAAGAATTTGTGGAGCCTGATGATATCAGTCTAAATACGTGGTTAATGATACTCGATGTTATGGCCATCCAGAAAAGCAGAGAACATCCTATTCGAGTGAAGGGGTATGTGGAAACTGTGATTCCTTATTATAGTGATTCAACATTTGCCTTGCATTTCAGGATGTCAAGGCAAACATTTTAGGTAAAAGAAATTCCTCCTCTTACACTCAAGACTGTGTTATGATCTGTAACTATTTATTTTGGTAAGAGTATTAGGCCTATTATTATTGCTGATCAATGTTGCTGTTATGCCATAAATCATTTAAATAAAATAACTATTACCTTATAGTGATAAAAACTTGATTATTAAGTACTTGTTACGAAAATGTCTTTTAATGTCATCAATACTTGCAAACCTTATGGCACAGGAGATGCACTTTAAGGAGACTTTTGGATCCATTGTGCACATGTCTTTTTAACACGGCGGGGTTTATGTACAGGTCACAGCTGACTGGGTAACACCTCAGACACACCCACCAAACAGGAGAAAACACACCTCAAAGCCACTGCATACTGTTGCACAACGGGCAACAGGTTGTTTAATCTGGAAAAAAACGGTAACAAAATGGTGCACACTGTGTTGACATTGAACGTACCCCTGATAACAACGCATTGAATCAGGTGTGTTGGAGCGGATAAATGTCCAGGGCAGGAAATGCAGAAGATATTTTTAATATTGCAAATTTTAAATTATTACGTTTGGTGCAGTTTTTCCAGTCCAGCTCAGCTGATGGAACTTTCTGTATTTCTCCTTTTCCTTTTTCGTTCAGCTTCCTCCTCTTTTTGTTTACTCCTCAAAATGTGGCAATACAAGAAAACGTTGATATCACCTTTATTTTGCAGTTTTTTTTCTCCCAAATTCTTTACATTTTATTCTCTCCGAAGAATAATTAAAACAGAGTTTCAAAGTGAACTGCCTGCGTGTGTTGGCCATGACCTCTTTTGGTGACTGTTTAGTTTTAGTAGGAAAAAAAAATTGCCTGCAGTTACTCGCACAGTGCGTAAGAGTGAGAATAATTTGATAGTGTTGTTTTATGTATTCAAACAGCATACAGTAATGAGGAAAACAAACAAACACAGAAATAAAGAAACACAATCCCCTTTTTAAAATACTATTACTAATAAGGAGCTTGAATGCAGAAACTTTCATAATGGCATACAAAGCATACGACAACCACATACAACATGCCACAAAAAGTCAAGCCATCTTCAGAGCAGAAACGCGACCTTTTCGTTTTTTCCAAATATCCATAGAATAGCTCAGACATCCTCATCTGCATTTCATTACACACATAAAGGTCAACGACAATACATTCTAAATCCCTCATCCACCACTTCAAAACATCAACAACTCGTTTAGTTAAAATGATAATCCAGCACTATTTTGTCTGGTCTGTTTTCCCCTCCATGCTCCATTGTTAACGGTGCCGGTCGTGCCGTGGCACCGGCCTCATCCCTTGATGAGATGATTGCCCTGTCAACTGCAGGCTCTGTTTGATTATGTGTGTTTCCATTAAAAAGCTACATGACAACTGACTGGGGGAAAACGTGGAGGTGAGAAAGTTGCTGCTGAGATGTAATTAATCTTTTTGCCCTGTGGTGGACAGTGTAATGTGCTTTGCCCACTACCCATTAATACTAACGCGCTGCACTGATGAAAACACCAGCGGAGCAGCCAGGGCAGCAGCAGCATGATTAGTCGAGAGTTGATGGGTGTTTCCTGTTTCTCCACATGCAAGAGGTGTGATTGAAAACTGGCTTTTCCAATGTCTTTCATAATTATGCATTATTTAAATGAGAGAGAATTCAAATCCAGAAGAGCACACTTAATAGCATCTGGGAACATAAAATGAAAGAGGCAAAATTGATTTACTTGGCAGACTTTTCTGCACTCTGTGTAACTGCATTCATTAGAATAAAATTTACATTAGCCTTGAGTTTGATGGGCCAAGTAAAGATTTGTGTTGCTGAAACTTCACAAACCTGATGTGTATCAATTATTAGTGTATATCAATTATATGAACTAAATGCAAATGCGTCCAACAAATAGACATACAATATTTTAGTTTAAATGGTGTCCGTTCTTTTTAAAATTTTTCTAACTCTACATCCGTGCTGCTGTAGCGGCTCTGTGAGGCTGTTCTTAGGCACTGCGTTGGTTTTAGCAAAATGCTAACATGACTACAATAAAATGAAATGTTTAGCAGGTATAATCTTCATCACTGTGTTCATTGTTGTGTTGACATGCTAACATTTGCTAATTACCACTAAACACAAAGTAGGCTGCAGCTGATGCTGGGTGTGATTTTTTGAGTGGATGATGGTGCTGGAGGAAAAATCAAGGTTTCACCAAAGTTATAATTCATCTGGAGGGAAACGTGTTTGTGTAGAATTTCATGACTGTCCATCTGGAAGTTCACGAAATTTTTTGTACAAAACAGTAAATGTCAACCTCATGGTGGTATGACAGTGTTACCTGAAGTTGATTCAGTGCAATGGCTCGGCACATGCTCTGCTGTGACGACTCTGCGCATACGGTTTGTGTTTGTGTATGTCGAGTATGGAAATGTGCTGGTAGTTGGTGTATGGTATTTGATGTATTCTGTCCAGTCTGACGTATTTGTGTATTCGGAGGCTATACGGAAGGTGGAAGCAATTTTCCTTGCAAAGGACAAATAAACCTAAATCTAACCTAATCTAATCTATGAATGCTTATATGTTTGCACAAAAATTCAATCCTTCAAGTAGTTGTTGAGACATTTCACTTGACTTAAGTGTTGAGCTGAAGGACAGACAGACACTGCCGTCCAAATGCAACTCTGGTTGCCGTTTTTCACATTCATTCCAATATGTGATCAACTAGATTGAACCAGTTCTGGAAGGAAATGAGTACTTTGACCGCA
>JAPXVT010205925.1:0-10807 GCA_029823135.1 Acanthurus reversus | reverse complement strand
CTGGGCGTCAGTGAAGCCTCGTACTTCTGTCACCCTGTCCACACATGAAGGAGGGATCTGATTGGCTGCTGCAGGTCTGGAAGTTATCCAGATGAGAGCCGAGGGAAGCAGATTCCCCTTGATGAGGTTTGTCAGCAGCTCGCTGACTGATGACGTCTGTGTGACATCAGACACGACCTTCATGTTGTTGAAATCCAGTGAAAGTCTGCTTTCATCCAGGCCGTCAAAGATGAACAAAAGTTTACAGACAGCCAGCTTCTCTGCTGTCACCTTCTGTAATGTTGGATGGAAAACATGGAGCAGCTTGAGAAGACTGTACTGCTCATCTCTGATCAAGTTCAGCTCTCTGAATGAAAGTGGAATCAGCAGACTGACATCTTGGTTTTCCAAGCCCTCTGCCCAGTCCAGACTGAACTTCTGCACTGAGAAGGTTTTTCCAACGCCAGCGACGCCGTTGGTCAGAACCACTCTGATGTGTCTCTGTTGGTCAGGTGAGGCTTTAAAGATGTCGTGGCACCTGATCGGAGTGTCATGGAGGGTCTCCATCTTGGAAGCTTTCTCCAGCTGCCTCACCTCATGTTGGGTATTAACCTCTTCACTCTGTCCCTCTGTGATGTAGAGCTCAGTGTAGATCCTGTTCAGGAGGGTTCCACTTCCTGTTACATCACTTCCTTCAGTCACATGTTCACATCTCCTCCTCAGACTCATCTTATGTTCATCTAAAACCTCCTGCAGACCAACAGCCACTAGAAAAGAGAGAAAAGTTGGAGACAAACAGAGAAGATTTGACAATCAGCTGATTATTTGGGCTGTGCTGAATATTTTTTAGCTGCGTTCATGTTGTTGATGTTTGAACTCAAATCAACATTTTCTTGTGTGTGATTTCAAATGTGTCTCAGGTCTTTGGGTCTTCATTTGTCACCAGAGTGAGACGTTTCTGGAATTAACAAATGTGTTTTAGGATCATCCTGTAATTCTGTCAAGTTTTCATTTATAAAAACTAAAACAGAAATGAAATCAGCTCTCAGATGGGAGTCAGCTCCCGTTGTTCACATCAAGGAGTCCACATATGACACATCACACACAGGGGGCGCTGTTATAAAACTAAACTATATTAACTGTAAATTTGTTTCCTTTGGCTTCAGATTTGAAAGGAGAACACAGGACAAGTGATACAGAGCAGGTGTGAAAAACTTTTAAATAACAAACTTATAGTTGGACTTCAAATGTAAAGACATTTATGAAGATCTGACATGACGAAGCTGAATGACACAACAGATGTGTTAAAACAACAAGTCCTGTTTTCAGACATGATGACAGCAGACAGATGTTCAGTCTTACTTTGTTCAGTGATGCTCTGACTGGCTGTCTGCAGTCCAGCTCTTCTTCTGGATCTTTCTCCACACTGGGGTCCAGGTTCATTACTGAAGTCTGGAGGATTTAACTCTTTGGACCAGTCACTCTTCATAGACAGACAGCTGGATGCTGCAGACTCTGCTCTCTGTCTGTTGGACTGAACTCTGCAAACACCAACATGATTTTATTCACATCACATGAATCCTTGATAAATCCTTGATGACAAAACCTTTCAGGAAGCTCCAAATACACAAACTGCTGCTACTGATGATAATCAGGAGGTTTAAAGTTCATTTTTGTCCTCTTGAATCAGATTTCAGCTTCTCTAGGTGACTAACCTCAACCCTGTCATAGCCACCAAGAGGAAGACGGGACAAATGATTTCTCTTTGTGTCAAAAATAGTTTGTTACATGTTTCAGGTAGAAAAATGAGCAGATTTGTTAAGAAATACAGTGACAGTTTTAATTAACTTTACAGGTGATTTACTGAAGCTGTTGAGGAAAAAGAATAAACCTTACAAGAAATATGAGTCAAATCCTGCTCCTCTTGTCCAAAGGGTTAAAATATCTAATTCTGAGGTACAAAAAAATCAACAAAGCCAACATGACGCTGTGAGAAGTTGCTGAAAATGAGTCACATAAACCAGTTTGTCTCAGTTCTTACTTTGTGTCTGAGGGTCCAGGTTCATTACTGAAGTCTGGAGGATAACCTTTGGACCAGTCACTCTTCATAGACAGACAGCTGGATGCTGCAGACTCTGCTCTGTCCTCCTCTTCCTCCACACAAACATACATCTTCTGATCTGAAGTCAGTCTGAGAGGTTAAACAGAAACACTGACTGTGAGCTCAGAGCACAAGAGAAACAAGTTTGAGAGTCACACAAGACAAAAACAGGGAGTGTCTCACACACTCACACACACACACAAATACACTTACACACAAAAAACAGTGCTGTATAAATCAGTCATAAATCCATCTGGTCAGTTTTCTTTAAGTCTTTTCTTGTTTTCTTGACTTACTAAATGTTTCATGTTCATTTTTCAGCCAATCAAAACTTTGTGACTTCAGGTGAATCAAACTGTTGAGATCATTCAAACATTTCTTTCCTCTACAGTCCACAGGGAGAAAACTGACTCACAGACTTTGACATTAAAATAATAAAAAGTTGGATTAACACTCACCTTTTCTCAGCCTTCAGTTTTCCTCCTTCTGCTCTGTCGACTCAAAATGGAGACTGAACCGACTGACTGAACACTTTTATCTTCAGGTTTCCTCCCTGAACTTTGTACCTGGATCACCTGTTCAGTGCTGCTCCTCCTCTCTGCATTTACAGGAAATCACAAGAGTTGATCTGTGTGTGTGTGTGTGTGTGTGTGTCTGTGACCTCCTTCTTCTTCTAATGTTTTTTTGGCATACTAAAAAAAAATGAAATGCTGCAAAGACCAAGCAGGTGATGATTGATCCCAGGAGGAGGAGGAAGGTGCAGCACACCCCAACATACATCAGTAAGACAGAGGTGAAGAGGGTGGAGACCTGGTGTTGAACTGTGCCCTCCATTATTATTTGTTTATTTGTATTAATTTGTATTGATGCTGTGCAAACTTTATTTGTAACTTGTGACAGTGACAAGCCACCTGAGTAGTGGGCGCGGTTAATGAAAGCCCTCCTGCTCAGCTGATTTTACCTGCAGTGTTTTTTTTTTATTATCAAAAATATCAAATTTAACAACAATCAGTAAGAAACATTCCTATATACAAGAAAACAACCAATACTACTCAGACAGACAAAAGAAAAAATTGAGTCAAAGTATTTTCAAGACAAAAACCAAAGACACAGTATTAAAAAATAACAGAAATTAAACACCTTCATATGTACAAGAACAAAATCAGTGTAAAACAGACAAAGTGAATAACACAAATAACGTATTTACAAGACGTAAACACAAAAACCCATAGTATTAACAACAAGCAGTGTATAAAAGAAAACAGTGTCTTAATAAATCCCTCTACCCTTAAACTCAAAAAGAATCAAAAATCAATAAAAGGTCAAATCAGCACACCGTGATCGAGAAACTACTCGCCATTAAGCCCCTTTAAAAATCAAGCGCCAGTTAAGAAACAATCAATAAAGTCACCCGTGTCTCTGTGTGTTCCCTATGAGCCTTCCCCTACAAGGAAGGACATCAAAATAAAAGAATTAGTGCGCATTACAAGCAAACAAAACTCAAAATCCAAAAATCTGTCGTGCGCATTAAAAATCCCACCATTAACACAAAAAGATAAAAAAACCCCTAGAAATTGAATACAATATTATCATTTTGTACAGTGCAAAGTTTTGTTTTCTTGACAATGAAATGTTCAAAATTGTCTTTGTCCTCATGCATCAACATCCTGAGATGTGTTTTGAAGCTTCCTGAGAAGAAAGTCCAGGTGTTTATTATCCTCTTTTCATACAAAGCAATGTTTCTGGAATTAAACAAAGCCAGTCTTGCAAAAGCTTAAATGTCCCAGTTTTTAAAAGTTTTGTCCATGAGTCCAAAGAAAACGGTTCTTTTCCTGTGATCTGTATTTTGGAAAGTATAGCCACAGTGCATTGTGACCAAGTCCATTGTCCTGTTTATGAATGCTTTAATGTGTCCACAATCCCAGAAAATATGTTCAATGTTCTCATCCTCAGTTTTGCATACCGGACAGACCCGTTGGTAAGTGTTTTTGTGAATCTGGTGCAGGACGATGCAGGTGAAGATCCTCCTGTGCCTGAGTTTGAAGTCCAGATTGAAGCAGGTGTGTGTGGAATTGGGGATGTCAATGTATTTCCAGATGCTGCTTGTGTTCAGATGGGGGAAGATTTCCAGCCATTTTTTCTCAGAGGTGGGTGTTTGAAAGATTCTGTTGATCAATATGGCATACCATGTTTTTGTTTTGACGTTCCTGATGTTTTCTTTCTTCTGTCCCAGGCACAGGGAGATCCCCACCGCATCGTCCTGCCCCGTCTGTCCGTCCTGTTTGAGAAGACACATCCAGTTATCTGTCCTACAGTTCTTTACATTTTGTAAAAGTGCAGTTATCACCTCTTTCCTATATTTAACCTTCTGTTCTTTTAATTTTTTCAAAATTGCTTCCAAATCCCATTCACCCTTGTGATTAATCAAATGTTTAATTTGTTGGCACCCTACCTCACTTAGTGCTTTGCTAACTAATATTCTGCTATCCCTGTAAAAAAACGGGCACGAGAGGAAGGGCAGCTCTAACACACAGCCTCTCATTCCGCACTCTGGTACCATCCATGTTAAAACCTTTCCCCAAGCGTCAAGCACTTCCCTAAAAAACTCAGGAATGTGTCGGTAAGTTTCTGGTTTGTGATGTTGCAGTAAGTTTTGTACTGATCTTAAACCAAAGGATTCCAGATGTTGTTTGAAACTATCCGACCATAGCATCTCTCCCTTGCCGGCTGTAAATTTTCCTACCAGTTTAATTCTGAGTGCCTCTTTCAGGTCCCCTATAATGGTGTTGTGTGCAATAGTGTTAGCCTTCGCTTTCCAAATAAAATTATTAATCGCCAAATTGATTTCCTGTGCAGCCCATTTAGGGAGAGAGCAAGTACTCAACGCATGAGTCACTTTGGACATCACGAGAGCGTTAGTTACTGTTACTCTTCCTCTGAGGAACAGACCTCGGTTTTTCCATAGATTCAATGTATTTTTTATTTTGCATATAACTCCCTTCCAGGTCTGTTCCTCGGCCTTCTCTCTGTTCACCCCATGTGTATTCCCAATACTTTCCTTAAATCCTGCACATCCTTAAAGCCCCATTTATTAATGTCAGAATTATTTTCTCCTAACATCATTATCTCGGATTTTGCTTTGTTTAACTTAGCTCCTGCAGCTTTTTCATATCCATTTAAATGTTCGAGCATCCTGTCTATATCTGAACAGGATGCTCCGAACATATTTAAATCATCAGCATACTGTATTAATTTGATCTTCTTATCCGCACCTATTTTAATACCCACTATATCTGCATCATTAGTTATTTGGGCCACGAGCAGCTCAGTAACTAAGCTAAACATACTCTCTCATCGTGTCATTCTGAGAGGAAACAGCTGCAAAAGCTCCTGTGCACTTCCTGCTCAGCAGCAGACAGACGCAGTCAGAAGAAAACAGAGCAGAAACAGAGTCAACATGAGGTGACATTAAAAACTTTAGAGCACAAACTGAGTGCTGCACGTGCACATGTGCATGCAGGGATTTTCACAAGTATTTAACTTGATCATCATCGTCAGCACCTGAGTTACACCTGCTCATGTGACCACTGCTACACTTTGTTTTTGCTGCCCCCAAGTGGTTGTTTTTCTTTTTTCATCATGACAACTAAATGTTCAAGTCCATCCCTTATCTTAAGCTGAACTTCATTCTTACCCTAAACCTTAAAAAACCCTTAAAAAACACTTTTCCTCACAAAAACTGACAAACAGCACACACACATGTGATGTGTGTGTGCTGTTTGATGTGTTTTTAGATCAGTCTTGTGTGTAAACAGGTTTGTATGAGTTTTCTGAATGTGTGTGTGTTTCTGTGTGTGTGTGTGTGTGTGTCTGCTGTGCTTTTGTCAGTTAAAACATAACGTGTTTATTTGTTGTTCAACACTGAGAGTTCACCATCTTCAGAACGGACCAATCAGATCACAGCTGGGTAACCCTAAAAAAACATCTTTAAAGGCCAAAACAGAGAAATCAATGAGGAAAAAAATCTAAATTATACAAGAAAATATTTAAATCAATACATCACAAAGAATCAGTGAAATGTAGGAAGCGCATCACAAAATCCAAAACTGAAACAACTATCACAAAAGAAACTACATAGAAAATTATTAAATGAAATAAAAGTAATGATGGTGTCTTTTTTTTATCCAAAAGGGTTGAAATGGCAAACATGAGCATAAAAAAATTAAATCACATCCAAAGCAGATTGAAGGGAAAAAAACACGAGTCAAAACAGGAATTTGAAGGTCAAAAATTACATTAAAAAATCTAAAATATGCTGAGAAATTAGAGATGTAATGAGGAAAAGACAAGTTAGGCTGTTTAAACCAAAATCAAACCAAAGCGACCTGGGAAAGTGACTTCCTGTCTTCACCTGAGACTGAATGAGCCACGTTGGTTGATTAGAGCATCGAGGTTGTACAAGATATTTAAGAAATCACCCCTCAAGCGTGTGATTGGTTCATATTTTGTGACAACATGATTCATGAAAGCTTTGGCCAATCGAGCACCTCCATATATTCTTTTTTCAGGGCTGCTACCATAATATTTTCTACATTTATCACTTTGTATATAATAAAAAGTAGTGCATTCCTTCCCACAGGACACCTCGCTGTCAAAGCTAATACTGCCCTCATGAGTCCTGTACTTCTCTAGCAACCTGTCCAGGTCCTGCACATACAAACTGTTGGCAGCTCTGATTGCGTTCACATAGTCTGATGAAGGTCTGCCAGCCTGAATGTTGAGCCGAGTCTCATGGATCAACATCTGGAGGTGGAAGAAGGCTCCATTGACCCAGATTTTGAGGCCGCGGCTGCTCATCTGTCCGTCATGCAGCAGGGAGTTTCTGAGGATGGTCAGATGGTTGCTCAGCTGATGTTCTAGTCTCTGTAGCTCCTCACGTATCCGTTGGTCGTTGTATATGAACATCTGATGGCGCTTCAGATACTCTGACATGGTGTCCCGAACGCCCGAAGCTTTCTCTTCACCAAAAACACGTCGGAGCAGACTGTACGAATCATCCTGAGCTGGACTGGCGATCTTAACCACGATCTCTATGATCATGGAAATCACCAAAGCTCCAAGTCCAACAGCGTTTGGGATTGGAGTCAGTGAACCCAAACTAGCTCCAAACCTGTCGATGAGTCCTGGCACGTCGCTGACCAGCCCACAAGAGAAGCTCTGCAGCTCAGCGTTGGAGTCAGTGCCCGAATATGCCAGCAGAGACTCGTCGATGCCTATATCTGGTATGAGGCATGTGTGCTGCAGAGAGAATCCATAAATCTGAAGAGCCGATCGGTCATAGTCCTCCTGTGAAGGTCCAGAGCCCATGTTTCTCTGATCTGTGAGTCTCAGACAAAGTGTGAATGTAACAGGACCAACAGACTGAACAGCAGCAGGTTCAGCATGTATGAAGATAAAGTCCAGTCTGCTCTTTGATATAAAACCAGGATGACACCACCAGCAACCAACCAGGTCTCTGCAAAGTCAGGCGTATTTGTTGATTTTATTCTAAAATCTCAGTCTCAAAGGTCCAAATTTGTCCTTCATGTATTTACAAATGCAAACCACAGAGAATGGTGGCTCTGTATTTGCAGAATAATTAATTTATAATCTGAAATAAACAAAAACTTCCCAGAATCCACCTCAGAAACAGGCAAACACCAGAAACATTAACAGGGTCCTGCCAAGTCTTTCACAAGTTCATCTCAGTTTCAAAAACTCAAATGTTATTTGATGAGAAATTATGTAAAGTGTTTATTAAAGTTTGGTCCAGGTTCATGAGGAGGTTCTGGGAATAATGTATTTTACTTCTAATTCCATCCCTGACAGAAAAGATTATTATTTTTATTTTATTAGGAGCTGAAAAGTCTCCTCCTGTTTCATTTGCATTATTGTTTTGTGAAAAGATGGAAAATTCTGGTTATTCATTGTTATTAGTTTGTACAATAACATGTCCACTGAAATATTTTCTCCCTCAGAATCTTCATTCCTGTTGATTTCTGTTTTCGCCTGTCTGACATTTTCCTATTGCAATTTTTAATTCTTATAGCCAGTAAATTTCCAGGGGAGGTAGGTGAAATAGTCTGACTCCACTTGGAGATGTTTTCATTCCTCCTCCAGCCCGGCCAAAGCAATCACTGAGGACACTGACGTCATGTAAACAGTATCTTTTAAGGGATTTGGGCATTTTTAGCATCCTTGTGACAGTCAGTAATTGGTGCACATTGAGGTCATTTTATGGACTGATTCCAGTGTTTGTATCCTCTTTTATTTCCCAGAGTGAGAAGCATTTAGAGAAAAGAAAAACTTATCTAAATAAACAACAAAAAGACAAATGATGACAAATTTTTGAGACTTGACTTTTGACATCTGGTGAAAATTATATTAATTAGACATAAGACACAAGATATTAGAAGCTTTATTGTCATTGCACTAGTGTCTGACAGCATCATAACGAAAGTTGGTACTCCCTGAGAAGTTTAAATAATAAAAACAAAACTGACAATGTTAAAAATAAGTATAGCAAGTTAAATATAAGCTAGACGTGGAGATGTCACATGTAAGGTTATGTTGCACATTTCAGGAAATAGTATAGTTGCAGCCCAGCATGAGTTCAGCATTTTTAAAATCCTGAGTTCAACTCAACTCCGATACAAAAATAGCTGGTTGAGAATTTTGGCTTTCGCAGCCAGAGTTTGGTTCTGAATAATGGATTGACAGTAATTTAAATCTGAAGGATCAAAAAACAATGAAATATAATATATGATGATGTAACAGCCAGTGCATTGACAATAATTACAGCTTACTTTCCTACAAGAAGTCGTCCTTAGCTTCCTCTTTACCTGGCAAACTGTCTGCTGCAATGTCCAGAGAGAGTTTGTGGAGAAGCAGAACTTCCTGTTGTCTCGACCCGTACGGAGACTTTGTCCTCAGAACGTCTTTATTTCTGAGCTTGTGTCTTTTCTCTTAGCCACAAGTAACTATAATTTGCTCTTGTGGAGTAATGCCCCACCATCCACACAACACAACCTTTGTAAACTTTTCAACTTATTTTTAACTTATTGAACTCATGGTACTGTACCGCTGGAACCTAAACTTCCCTGAGGGATCAATAAAGTTTCTATCTATCTATCTATCTATCTATCTATCTATCTATCTATCTTTTGTATGTATCTATATATGTTGAAAATTCACGAGAGGAAAAACCATAAATACAAAAATAAAGCAAGCTGAATTATAATGCAAAACAATTGCATGAAAAGTCAAAGTGAACATTAACAAAGAGTCAAATAGAGTCTTCTTTGACACTCCTCAGATATCCAATGGGTCTGATTATACAAAAATAGTCATGTCAGAAGCTCCATGTATGGTAATTTTACACATCACATGTATTATACATGCCACTGAAGACAGATCATGTAAAAAATGTCCACAGGCTTTTGGTAATCTGTTTGTATTGCCTCATGGCTGCAGGCAATATTTATGCAATGTTTTTGTTTTGGCCCAACAGGATGCTGCTCAGGTAGTACACAGGCTTTGATGTCAACACCTTATGAACAGTACAACAGAACACCAGACACAAAATAAAAAGAACAAACAGATTCAATTCATGAACACGAAAACAGGCAATAAAGAACAGGCTCAGGCTCAGAGAAGCGAGTCGCAGGCAGGCAGAGATCAAATGTTATTGACGTTACGCAGCTGCATTTTTCGGTTTGATTTTTTCGGTGACTGTGTATTTTATCCCATGACGACTAGCACAAACAGTGAAGGCAGCCCTTACTGGAACAGTTCAGGTTCGGTGCTCCTGGAGTACTGAAACCCGTCACTGGAGCGTGTTAAACAAGACGAGATATGAGAATTTTCCAGCAGAACTGTATCAGCTCCAGTGGTTATTACATCTCTCAGACAGGGGAGGCCAACCAACTTTATAATACAGAAAGCAGCGGTGAGTGTTGTAATTATCAGCAGTGCTGAACCTCAGCGCAGAGTGTAAATGAAATGTTGGGGTCTCCGTGTGGAGGCGGCAGCATGTCGATATTTGAAATCCCCTTAATCCAGAACTGAGAGGAAAAACTGGGGCAACAAGATTGTTTTTATAAGAGGGGAGCTGCTCCTGTTTCTGTTCGGTCCGCCAAGCATCTGTCACAGTTTACCAACAAGGTTAAAGCTTTAAATTCTTACTTATCCTCAAACTAAACACCAAACCAAGATGTTTGGATTCCTCGACCTTTTTTTGAAGAAGAAATGTAAATCGTATCATCCGTATGTCTGGATCCGGACAGCGGCTTGAAACTTGTTTCATTTTGTCTTCAAAGGGGACATACTATGCTTTTCTGCCCTTTTCAACCTATAAATGATGTTGCAAAGTCGAACTGCCATTTTAAATGATGCCAAAGTGTGAAATAATGGGGTATGGGTATGTAGCATTAATCCCTGTGGACTGTTTCTAACAGCTCTGAACGCTCTGTTTTCATCAGTTTTTTTAAATCTCAGACCACTAGTGTGTCACAGTGTGCCGGGCTTTTCTATAGGTTCATCTGGAAGGTATGTGTTTAAACTGGCCAATCAGAGTAAGCCTTTAGAGGCGGGGCAGGAGCTAAAACAGAGTGTCTCAGACAGAGGCAAAAATCCTGGAAAAAACAGTGCTGCTGCCGTCAGCTGTATGAGAATACAAATGAGTTTTTT
>JAPXVT010205160.1:0-10813 GCA_029823135.1 Acanthurus reversus | reverse complement strand
GTCAGATCGACTTTACAGATCAGTCGCCGACAGCTGAGGCAACTTTTGTCTTTACTGGATCCAGAAATGTCAAACCTGACACAAGCTCACGATCCACTTGATTCCCCCTCTGACTGTAGATTTTGACCATAATATCACTCAAGATCAATTCAGTTTCATTCAAAGCTCACAAGCTTTGAAGAGAAAGAGAGCGAGAGAGAGAAATTGCGGCGGTTTAACTCACGGGTCCCACTGGCGTTAAATTGCACCTCTGTAACTACCTGTGGCAGTTGGCGCTGCTCTTTGTGAGTTAGGTGGTATTTGCAGCGAGGTTTATTTACATAGGAGGGGGGCAATTTTGAGCCAAATGTATAAATTTTCCCTAATTTACATGCATGCACATGGGATAGGCGCAGCTAGGAGTGGTGGTGCAGTTTGCGTGCATTTCACCTTTTTTTCCTCTCATTCGTGCAGGTTTAGCGGCTGCAGAAGCAGCGCGGTCCTCGAGTGAATCAGGCCCCGAGTCGCTCTTCGTTTCTCTCTGGCCAGGGAGCGTCACTGAACCCCCCCCGAACCAGAATGCCCACTCTTTGTGCATTTTTCACATTTCTGAAGTGGGCGGAGTTTGGTCTGAACTGAGGGTTTCCTTACACTTTAAACAGGTTATGTTGGTTTGGTAATATCCAGCCTTGCTGTGTGGTCAGATGACAAAAACCTTGAATGTTTTTGTAGAAGCTGCTTGTGACGGTATTAACGCACAACAGTGACATTTTGAATATGATGATAGTCTACAGCATAAACAGCAAGGTTCCAATAAATTATGCATTAATAAATAATTAAACACTATGATTTATTAATGATAAAGGTGGTCTAGACCTGCTCTACTGCATATTAAGTGTCCTGAGACAACTTAAGTTGTTGTTTGTCCCTAAATAAATAAATTTTGCTTTGCGTGACCACCAGAAAGGATGAGACTGAAAAAAAAGATTGATACCTTGGACTTCATCCTTCTGTTCCTCCTTGCTCTGAGGGCGGCTCGTGCTTGTCAGATACCCCTGGCCCTGGAACAAGGAGTGAGATGTTTAGCTGACACAAAGAACCCACAAAGCTCTTAACAGTAAAGATGTCTATTTTCAAATAGCAGTGCTTTGGTTGATGTATTCCATATTTTTGTTGGATATAATCTTATCTTTTCCTGAGGATCAGTTATTTACTTTGTGTGAATCCGCAGCATAGAACTGCATTCCACAACAGCTTCCACTGTGACTACAACAGTAAATGAATAATGAAATGACACAATGACACAATTTGAAAATAGGATTTATTGGTATATTTACACTGCACTGTGAGTAAATCAATCAGCCACAATGCTTCAACTGCCTGCTGAATACTGTGAAGATCCCGGACCTGTCCGGTGTGGACATGGGACCTCTGGGGGTGTCCTGTGGTCTCTGGCATCAGGACATTGTCAGCTGAACTTCATGGGTCCTAGGGTTGCCGGGTGGGGCCAGGGGGTTGCGGGGGTTGGGGGCAATATCCTGCTGGGTGGAGCTGCTGCCATCAGAATGCCATCACCACTGGAGAGTGAACTTCTGTCTTCAGCAGTGTTGAGGTGGGCGGTAGGTGTCAGTGTAACACCCACGTAAAGAGGACCCAAGGTTTTCCAGCAGAACATGACATTGTGACGGGATGCTTCGAGTTTACTTCACCTATCAATGAATTAAATGTTGTGGCTGATCGGTTTGTACAAATTTATATCTTTATTTCCCGCCATCCTTCGGTGAGCTCAGAGCTCTGATCATAAAAGATACATTTAAATGGTCAACAGTCTGGCATGTCTACATGTTGAAAATGTTGATGTGATGGGTCCAAGGATGACTAGCAGAAAGTCTGAAGTGTCAAATGGTCCACACAAAGCTCAACGATGTGGCTTCGACAACATGGAAAAAAGCAAACTAAAGTTTATAAACCAGTTAACTAGAGAATCCAAACAGTAAGAGCATGATACAACTGCCCCCACACAGCATCCAAGTCAACAGCTGTCTCATTTGGACATGCAGCATACAGTACGATCACAACTGTGACCATGGCTGGTTACTATGAGCAACAGAGAAAAAGAAATTCTCGTATAAAACAAAACATGTTACAATGTTCATGAGCTGGATGGAAAATAGAAATCTATTAAAAAAGAAACTAAACATCTGATTCCAACATTCTCAGTCTACTGAAACACTCTCATCAAATTAAAAAAAAGATTACAAATAACTTTCTTTGCTGAAATTATACAGAAACACACACGAACGAGTGATTTCCCAAACTATATTCCAACAACATCATGGAGGGATGCTGCACCTCATGGCAACAAACTCCCAATGACACCCCCCCCAGCAGAACACAAAAACTGCTCAGGAACAAGACAATGACCTCAAGGCATCATCCTGGCTTCCAAATTCCAGAGATCCCAATCCGATCAAGCACCTCTGGGTCTATGCCAGACAAGCTTGATCCTTGGAGGCCCCACCTCACATCCCACAGGACTCAAAGTACCTACCAACAACGCCCTGGTGTCAGACACCACCAGAGGTCCTGTGTCCACTTCTCGACGGGTCAGAGCCAAGTCTGATCCACACGGGGGCCTCCGTGGATCTGGACTTGTCTCGGCACGTCCCACGGATGCATTTTGGGCTGACTGGTGTACACATTTTCTCATCAGTGCCATTTGATTTTATAGATGAACAATGCACAAGAATAGAATGGTAAGATGTTAATTTGGTTCTTGTTTGATTCCCATTCTTTCACATGATGCATGGATGTAATTATCATGAATTAAAGTTTAAAAGAAAGTAGACAGCTGCCCTCATTTTTCATCTTTTTTTTTTTTTTTTACCATGGCGCACAGACTGCCGCCGGGGGCTACATGTGGCATTTTGGGATCACTTCCTCAAACCCCGACTAGCTCACTCACACAGGGAGAGAGCTCAGTCCTACAGTACCACATTGTGACCACAGTGTGGGTGGCAATGGCTGAGTGACACTGTCCGTTTTTTCGTTCGTTTACTCCATGGACAGAAATCCCCGTTATTTATGAGGGTAGAAGAAGAAGCAAGTGACAGCTGGAGTGGCTTTAAGACTTAAGGCCAATTTATGCTTTGCCGTTCAATACATTTGATAAGTGTCACTGGACAGAAATGACAAAAAGTGTCGCTCAACACTTTAATTTCATGTTGCGTACCTGGAGAGTTTTGTTATGTCGTGGACGTGGTCATATTTTTTTGTGTTTTGTGGGAGTGTTAGTGTGTCCATGGAATAATTTTAACTCAACTTCCTTGTCAATATTCTATCATTCGTGTCAAATATGGTTACCAAGGAGACGACTGGAGCCTTTCGCCAAAGCTTAACTTGAAAACATAACACTACTCTTTCATTCCTGTCAAGCGACACTAATTAGCGTGTGACAGTTTAGCTTAGCTTACTGTTTCTTTAGGAGGGACAGTGCAAGTTAATGAACATTACCAAAAAAAACACGGCAATGTGAACAAGCCAGAGTGCAGTCATGGGCTAATTTCCATCTGTTGTCCCTTTGAGATGTTCCCACTCATTACAATATTTTATGACATGACTGTTTTCGGAGAGGAGGATTACTGATGCTTACTGCACTTTTTTGCTCCCTAGGACGCCTTTTCCTCAAATTGCACAAGGGACAAATTGTCCTTTCCCTCAGCGCTGTTGGTGTGAATACATTTGTCCGTCTCTTACCAGCTGTTAATGTGTTCCTAATATTAAATCATGAATATTCAGCAGTTAACCAGTGGGGTCACTATCTATTTTGTTTTCTACCAATTCTACATGAATTTGAAAAGGATTACTGGTTTATGGTCAGTAATTTTCCAGAAATAGCCCTTCAATGTATTTGCATTCTGGAGAGTCTACCTTCCCCTTAATTTGGATTGCCTGTTTCAAATTAACTTTAAAATGTTTTGAACAAACTTGGATGCATTCAGACAGGTGAGAGCACAGAGATGCTGTTAATATTTTTGCATCATCACATTTGACATTGATTACCGTATTTCTTTCTAGGCTGCTCTGCATTTCTTCCATTTCTTATTACAAATAAAAAACAGGGGGCTCTGGAAAGTCTTAAAGAAGTGTCTGTAAATGAAACTGGTCGTATTGTGTAAAAAAGCCTTGGAAGTCCTCTACCTCTGAAGGACAACTTAACCCTGGCATTAAAACTTTGGTGCAGCAGTGTTGTGGGAGGTCTGGTTTTCAAGTTCAGTGCTGGATTTTCTGGTGCCTCTTAAGATTGCTGGGATGGGAGAAGCGTCGGTTACACACGGAGCAGCTGAAGGGCCTCTCTCCGGTGTGCACGTTGCGGTGAATGTCCAGCTGGCTCTGGCACACAAAGCTCTTGCCACAAAGCAGGCAAGTGTAGGGTTTCTCCCTGGTGTGCCTGGCCATGTGCTTCTGCAGGTCAGACTCCAGGAAGAAGCGCTTGGTGCAGCTGGTGCAGCCGTACGGGCGCTCCATGGTGACGGCGTGGTAGAAAGCCAGGTGGAAGCTGCTGGAGAGAGATCTGCGGTGACTGTGTTTTTTGTGGCTCGCGGGGGACTGCAGAGCCACACTGTGCTCATCGTTTGAGGAGCTGATATTGGAGGTAGTTGCACCACTCGATGATGCAACACACTGAATCATGGGTGATGTAGTTTTTCCATGTCTGTCTTTGCCTCTCCCTGCCTCTCTCGTTTGGTCTATGTCTGACCACTGCCCCTCCAAATCCCCCTCTTTGTCTGACATCTGTCCTCCATCAATGACTATCACCTCTGACATGGAGGACTTGGAAACGTCTAACGCAGCCTCATTATTTTTACTGGCATCCTGTACATCAGCACAGGAAGCTGACAAAGCATTCCTGCTTTGCGTCATGTCAGCATCTGAGTTCAGTGGGTCACAGTCCCCTGCTCTGACATTACTTCCTGTTATCTCCAGCTGGGAACTGTGGGTAGTGTCACTGTTGCTCTCATTTTCAGCTGTCCTGCTGACAACAAAGGTGACGACGTCAGATCCACTGACCTCCGTTCTGCTGTTGTGTTTCGCCGGCCGGTTGTCACTGCTGTCCTTCGAGGCAGCTGGGGGCAATGTGGCAACGTCTCCGTCGTCTCTCCTGGTGATGCTGGCATTTACTGGCACATCGTGGTTTGTTGTCCCGGTTTCAACGGCTCCCTCCACCTTCACTATCAGGAGCTCCGCCTCCTCCTCAGGTTCTGCTGACTGAGAGGAAAAACTGATTAAAAATAAGTCCATTTCTGACTAATGTGAGTACCAATCATTTCCATCAGAAATACCACTATACAAGTAAAACAACTCGAAGAATAAAACTGCTGCCTACACTTTTATACTAAATACTAACTATACTTAAATATATTTAAATATAATTAATATGTAATTATAAAATTATAAAATAATTATAATTATTTACTATATTTACATGACATTTAATTTAAATATAATTTAATAATTATAGAGAACCACAGATGTTCATATAAACAGCTCACATAACCTATCTGAGATACGCACTTTTAGAGCTTACACATTACTTCCTGTACTAATATGCATTTAAATCAATGTAATAAATAACATGTAATGATGAAATTGGTTATTACTTCACATAGTAATGAAAGCCACCCAAATAATCAGGATCTGAAAAAATGGCCGCATACAGAATGAGGCATGACCGATCACTGTCTGTCTTCATGTGCTGCATCGTAATTCTGGATGTTCTTTAGAAAAACACTTAAAATCCTCAAAAACAAACCCGACCTATCAAACAACAACAAAAAGAAACTGTCATAAAATCTGACAGGGATGGAGAGAGACAAAACTTCAGGTCCACCATGACATCCTCAGAGACCTGCTCGCAAAATAAAATTCAAAGATCAGAAATGCCAGACAGTTATTTCTCTGAACTTATAAATAAAAATTCAAACAGTCCCAGTGTTTTCTTTCCGGCTGTTGATAATTACATAATTTCTGACCCAAACCATTACTCAAATCACCTAGGCGTTACAAATGCATCAATTTTTCTTCCTAATGAGACAGGATTATATTCAGAATGAATATTATTCAGGAGAGGTTGGACACTGTACCAAGTACTGTCCCTGCTGTTTCCATAGACTTGTAAACGATCAAGAAAGTGGTCTGTGGATTAAAATCCTCTACATCCGCTCTTTATCCCCATTCCTACCAAAATCTTAAAACTGTTAAACTGAAAGTGTCTTTTAACTGAGTTTTTAATCACGTTTTACAAAACCTAATCACTCACTGTTTACAGTCAGTGCTGCTGTTAAAACAGCTTCAATTCAACCACCACTGAAAAGACAACTTAAGCTGCTCCGTCATCTCTACTACACACCAACATCAAAACTGCCTGAGAGGTCATACAAAAAAATGTTTTCAAGCAGCTGTATGATTGCTGTGACAGCACTGTTTGAAAATTTCTAGTCTGGTTTCAGAGCCAAGTACAAGCCACAATACGGAAACGGTTTTCATTAATGATGTGAATGACTCAGGACGAACACTGTTCAGAAAAAGCTGTCTGTGCTGAGCCATTCGATACGGTAGCTCATAATATGCCGCTGGACAAACAGGATCAATGGGCCGATCTCTCTGTAACAGTTCTTCAAAGATTCAGGTCGTACTTAGCTGGTCGACATGCTTTGCAGTCATGGATGATCAAGAAAAACAGGCCTGAAATGCCACCGGGTTCAACATTAGGTCCAGTTCTTTTCAGTCTGGATGTGTCACCACTTGGCAACATTATTAGAAATCACAGCATTCATTTCCATTATTACACCATCGATACCCATCTATATACTCACTGCGAGCTCTGATGACTACAATTACACAGTCAACAGCTTGACTGAATGCATGTCCGACACGATTCTGTGGATCAATCAGAACTTCTCTTACAACTTAATCAAGACAAAGACAAGATTATGTTCATCAGAGAAAAATCAGAGAGTAAAAACTGATTCTACCTGACCACATATCATTATTTAGACTAAACAACAAGGAACAGGTAAAAATCATTGACCCTGACCTAAATTTTGAATGCCACATTAGAAAAGTGACCCAAGTGTTCTGCCATCAGTACAGGCATATTGTCTGAGTCAGGTTGTTTCTCTCCCAGGCAGACACAGAAAAGTTAATACATACTTTTATCTCCAGCAGGCTGGACGACCGTCACGTTCTTGACGGTGTTTGGTCATACCGCTCGTACTGACCACAGCAACATGAGTTCTGATGAAAACCAGATAAAGAGCCCACATACCTCCAGATTTTTCAAGGTTTACATTGACTGTGACAGAATTACTGATAAAACTCTTTTACTGGTTTTTAAATCACTAAATGGCTCCACCTCTTCCTATTTGATGTGGTTAAGAAGAAGAAGTAATGAACAATCCCCTTGGGGAAACAGATCCTCTGCATTTGACAGGCGACGTTTCGATGGAGCGATCTTTTTCAGGTAATAATCAGTTTCAATGATCACTGATAATTGCCTGCAGAAGATCACCCCATCAAAACGTTGCCTGTTAGAGTTGCGAGGAGCTTTTAACACAGTGTGCGGATCCTTTTTCTGATTTCACCCTCAAATGCCTCTGACATCATCAAAACCACACAGTCACAGCATCGCTACAGAGTCAGTGCTCCCGTGTTAATGCTGTAACCTGTGAACGCCTCGTTTCCACTGAGCAGTACAGTTCCATTTGGTACGGTGGGGTACTCTTTGAAATGACACCCCTAACTGCCGTACGCGCACAATATGTATGTGACAAACAAATTTGATTAAAACCTCGTCAAGTTGTCATATTGGCATTTAAAGCTGCAGCTGGTAACTTTTAGGTAAACATCAGTAACTTTCTGCGTTCTATTTGGAACAAAAGTCATAATAACCACAGACAGCTATTAGTCAGTGACATGGTCTGAGAGTATCGCTAGATCTCTGTGTTTTCCCATCATGCCTCAGTATTCAGGATTGATAAAAATCCTATTGCTCCCGTTCGTTTTGCACCATCAGTAATGCTCTGTGTACTCTCTGTCCTGATTGGCCGGTCTATGCTGCGCTTCTCGGTGACAGGTGACATTGGTACGAGCTGATTGGCTGTTCGTGCCTCATGCTCTGACTTGCCTCTGCCGACAACAGAGTGTCTTTCCCTGCAACCGTTTGGTCTCCATTCAAACTGGACTTAAAAGAGAGAGAGCAACAAAACAAACAAAATAAAACTTGCTCGTTAGCTCATTAGCAGAAGTTACCAACTGCAACTTTAAGGTGGACTAATTCATTCATGGTGTAACTCACACACTGAACGATATACAAGAAAACATTCCACCATAAATGATGCATTTGAGCAGCACAGTGAATGAAATGATCTTCTTTTTTCACCAGTAACATTAAACTTATGGCAAGGAATCAACATGAAAAGGCAGCAAAGGATCCTTTCGTTCTTGTTTTATGTTTTACAAACACTACAGCCAGTGTTTCATCTCTGCACAGATCACCAGTTCATCGGTTAATTTACTCTACGGGGTGACGGCGTAAGGAGCTGTACTGCTCCGTACTCCAGAAACTTTGTGACAGATAGAAAACCAGGCATTAGTTGGATCAAATGACGACATATTTGGAATCAACATTGTAACATTCTTGCTTATAAAATATAAAAAACATACTGAAGTGACGTATGAACAGTTCTAAGACAACAGCTTTTTGACCACTTGCAGTCAACGTGTGTGCAGAACCCTTCCTCTAGGGAGCCTTTGTGGGACCACCTGGTCCACCAACGAAAAGGTGACCAAAATAGATACTGTACGGTTATTTGGTTCCCTTTGCTACCAAATAATTGAGTTCCATTACAACTATTTGTGTTTCCACTGTCAAAAGGGCGGCTGTGGCTCAGTAGGTCGGATGGGTCGTCCACCAATCAGAAGGTCGAAGGTTCGATCCCTGGTTCCTCCCGTCTACATGCCAAAGATGGCTGTGCCACTGCTGTGTGAATGTGTGTGTATGAGTTCCTGATGAGCAGGTTGACTTTTCATATAGAAGTCACCTGCCCTTAGTTTGTGAATGTGTGAAAGCAGTATGTAAATACAGCCCAAGTTAGGGCTGCACAATAATGGCAAAAATAATAATCCCAATTATTTTGATTGATATTGTAATCCCGATTTTTTAACATGATTATTTATTGGCTTTGAGAACATTGTGCATTTTTGAGCACTGACACTGGTGTCTCTTTTAAAAGCTGCTGTCTTTACTGCTGGGCCTAAACAAAATTGAACCGAAAGACAAAGAAATAAATCATAGATTTATTAAAACAAAAATACATAATGTATTAAAAAATTAAATATCACCAATTATGTTGCAGTGCACTGCCATAACCTACTGAAGACTAAAACATCTGGTATCTTCATTGTATCTGTAATCTTTATTCAACATTTTGGGGCATTTTATGTCCTTAATGAGAAAAAAAATGATGACATCAGTAATTTCCTTAAGCCTTCGGGAGCCGGACTGATAAATAATGCGCTGTAAAGCCTGTTCTGTGTTTCCACCACAGCGTTTGTGTTATTTCTTCTTAACCCAGAGGCTCATTTTTTGCCTTCTAACGAGTACTATGCTAATGAAGTGATAGAGGAACCAGAGAGGAGCTGTGTTGTGACTCGCTGCTCTTAACTCACGCTGAAACTTCTGTCTGGTCTCTGGGGGGAGGGGCTGAGCACATTCGCTGGGGAGAGGTGCGCTTCATTTACAACACAAGACAGAACACAAGTAACTGGTAGACTCATCATGCAGCACATCGTCGTTTCTCTTGATTATCTTGTTTTTATGGTGGGAGGCCAAAATCATAATTGAAATTAAAATCCGACTAATTGTCCAGCCCTATCGTCCGTTTACAAACCAAACTATCACACTTAGTGGAAACGGGCTTTAGAACAAGGAATCAAGATGAATCAACACTACTTCTGATGCTGTTTGGATGATAACTAATTTGAATTTTTTTGGTTGTAGATTTTTGGTGACAGTGAAAACTGATTAGTGACCGATAATTTCATTAGCGATTGATCTTTTGGTTATTTTTCCATTAATCAATTAATCCTTTAGTCATTAAGATACATTGAAAAATCACTGTCACAGTGCCTTAAAATCCATTGAGAAATCTTTCACTGTATTGCTTTCTACCATTAGTCAATTATTAGTATTATTTTTGTAACTTGCTCTGACAGAAGACTCATGTGCGTGACATCCTGGTTGAACATGAGTACCTTAGAGCAAAGTCATATGCCCTCTTCTCCATGGAAAGAGTTCTATTAACCTATTAACCTGAATTTTAGCAGTGCATTAAAAAAACACCTTGGGTGGATGCAATCTGCTGCTATTTCAAAGTCAGACATTTTAGAATGGCCCATAGGCGGACAGCACACTGTAAGATGGTTACCTCAGTTTTGGTGGTGGTGACGACCTCCTGATCAGGATCCTGGTCCAGATTGATGGGCACAGACTTCTGCATAGACTGCTGAACCCCTGGACCTCGGTTCAGGAACCTGGTCCTGCACTGCAGGGAGGGGCCTTGTGGGACATTAGGAGAATAATTAGCCTTTATTCGCTGCAGCTAAGCTCAATCTATCTCTGTACTGTGTTAAAACAAGTGCGTATTCGCAAAAGCTGCAACCAGCAATCTACAACAAACCGCTGATGAGCTACGGCAGGATGTGGGCTAAAGTGTAGGAGCAGGGCAAGACGTAACCAATAAAAGTGTGTGTGTGTGTGTGCGTGTCTTTACAA
>JAPXVT010204820.1:0-10816 GCA_029823135.1 Acanthurus reversus | reverse complement strand
GCTATGACGGAAATCACTTCATGGACATCAAAGTGACCAAAGAGTGAGTGAGGCTGAAAAGATGCTCAGACTGAAAGAAGATAATATATTGCCGTAGTGACAGGATTTGGGGGTAATCTAGCCAGAACACAGAATCCTGTTTGTTACACACGTTTGAGAATGATGTTGTGGAAAAAAAGTAAAAACACTCGAACATTGACGGGATGAAAGGAAGTCAAAAAACTCAGACTGGCAGACAAGTGGCGAGATGTAGTTCTGATTGAATTGTTGCTCACAAAGCACGCACTTTAAGATTTTCTTGTCTTCTGCAGCTTTCAAAACAAGCTGTGTGGACTGTGTGGAGATTATGATGGAGACGCCAAAGATGACTTCCGTAAACCGGATGGATCATTGGCCAACGACGCCAATGACTTTGGATTCAGCTGGAACACAGACCCAGAGTGAGAAGCGTACATTCACATTTCTAAAGACGTCTACATACATGACACACGTTATCCAACTCTACAAATCTCCTCATTTCTGTAGATGCCAAAGTTGACATGAAGGATCAGTTCACCCAAATCACAGTGAAACATGTTTTCCCAATTTTCAAATAAAAACTGTGGAAAATGAAAGATAAAAGAAGTCAGAGGAACTGTCATTGTGAAAAGACCAAGAAGGACATAAAATGCCACTATAATGAGCCGAGCTTTGAAACACTGATTCTGTCTCCATTTGAATTAAGTTATGATTGGTTATGAACGAGGACTTTTCGGACGTTATTCGGAACAAACGGACACGGAGCAGTAACCTTGTCATTGTAACGATTAGGGACCAAACTAACTTCAGCTGGCTGTCTGCGTTAACAGGTGCGACAAGGACCCTGACCCCATCCCCCCTGGTTGTGATGGAGAAGAGCAGGATCTGTATGAGAGCTCTGGATACTGCGGCATCCTGTTGGACAAAAATGGTCCTTTCGCTGTGTGCCACCCTAAAGTCAACCCCAATGTAAGTCAACACACACACACACGCACACACACAGAGGACGACAGAAATGTCTCTTTAGTGGTTCAAGATGAAGAGACAGAGTCGAGCTTTGTAACACAACCACCTCTGTGGTATTTGCTTGTGTTCAGAGTTTCTTCTGGGACTGTCTCCTTGACCTGTGTGAGCTGGATGGAGCCCAAGTCGTTCTCTGTGAGGCCATTGAAGCCTACGTCAACGAATGTCAGGATCGTGGAGTCGACTTGGGACCGTGGAGGAATGAAACCTTCTGCCGTGAGTACTGGGGGAATGAATGGAGTCATCGGCATATAGCGGCCGGGCAAAGAGATTCCCGGAGATGGCGGATGTTTTGGGAAGTTTAATGACAGTGAGATATCGGCATAAAGTGCCACGAGACCGTTTTACTGAAACCGGCTGATTTGGGCACCACGGTCGGAGGGTCTGAAACATCAGTGCTGCGTGTGGCTGTGCAGTGTGTGCACGGAACAGAACACAGGCGTTTTAAAACCACGGGGTTGTAGAGTGCTGACAGGAGGATTCTACGGATCGTCATCGTTACACAGTCAAACTACATATTGTTTTAATTTGCATATGGCCTGTGGGTTATTTCTAGTCAAGTGTTCACTCACAGTCTACTGTGTCAATGGCATTCCTGTGCATTTACTTTAAGTTTTGATTTGTTTTGGCGTCGTATTTCCATACGGCTACAGCCGATACATACGAGAGGTTTCGAATTTTCTTTGTTTCTTTGACCGCCAGTGACATATCAGCAACCTGGGAACTTCCATAAGGTTTATGAATGCAGGCTGAGTTTGGATTGTCTTAAGTGCTGGATTGCTGCAAGTTTGACGTGATTGCTAGGAGTGATTCTGAGATACTTGATCAATTCTTCCCCCTGGTCTCAACATACACCTCTTTGCCTGCCTTGGTACTGACTTGAACCTCCCATCCACCCCCTAGCTTGGAAGTGCCCCTCCAACAGCCACTATGAGCCCTGTGCAGACCCCTGTCAGGAGACATGCTCTGGAAAACCCACCTCCTGTGAGGGTCCCTGCTTAGAGGCCTGCGTGTGTGATCCTGGCTACGTCTTGATCGGCGACAAGTGCGCCGAGAAGAGCTCGTGTGGCTGCAGATACGACGCCAACGGCCAGTATTATGAGGTAGAGTGAAGTTGGACCCATATTTGCTGTTATGGCTGAGTTTAGCGTTGAGTTTATGTAAAGTTAGAGGGGAGCAGGGAAAGCTTGGGGCGAGGAAATGGATTATGTCACAGCACCTGATGTGTTCTGTCTTTTGTACAGTCCTCAGCACATTCCTCTGGTCACATCAGCCTTCTTTAAACTTAAATTCCAGCTGGTATATCATTCTCACAAATCCAGCAGCTAAACTCACTGTGCTACACCACGCTAGTTCTTCACTCCCATCAGTCAGTCCATTTTATTCTTGTCACTGAAGACAATTTGTATCTGTCTCTTGCTAACACAGCTGAAATGTTTGTGTGTGTGTGTGTGTGTGTCAGCATGGAGAGGAGTTTTACGTGGAGAACTGTGAGCGGAAGTGTAGGTGTGATGTTGACTCCATCACCTGTAGCGACTCTGAATGCCCCTCAATGCACGAGTGTAAACTCCAGGAAGGAGAGCTGGGATGCTATCCCACAGGTAAGCTAAGTGACACCGCACTACTAGCCAGCTGCTAACTGAGCTGGATATGAAGGGCAGTATAATGTACTTCCACCAGGAGCAGAACAAACCCACATCCCACGGCTGAAGCCCAACAGAAGATGTTTTCAGGTCCTGATCTCAAAAGCTCCACATCCAGAAACAGTTGTGGCTGGCGATGATCACTTTCAGTCAGGAATGCTTTAGCCTCGAACCTCCAAATGACCTTTGCCTTGTGATGAGATGAGTGATCTCATTTGACCCTTTCAGTTTAAACCTTTCAAGTCCCGATGCCACCTCTTGTGCCACAAGCTCCTTTAACTCAGTACAGTCTTCCATTTTTTAGGACTTTGTTTGGAACTACAAGACCCTGCCTGAGCATTTTTAGGTATTTTTTTAATGCTTGAATTGTGATTTGAACAGAACTAAACAATGGTCCTGCCCTTCCTCTCCTGCTCTTGTTCCAGTCATGTCAGAACTAGCATTGGCCACTGAACTGACCTCAGTGTGTCTGAAGGTTATTGTTGAACCTGCAGGTTTCTCTGGTTTGTGGGAAACATGCCTCTGAGAGACTTAGACCAGGATTAAACATCGACAGTGTGACAAATGTGGTGTCAGTGTCAGTGGTTGTTTTCTGAAGAGGTTAACACGAATAAGGCAGCCAGTCAGCGTCTCACTGCCTTGTTGGCAAAAAGTCGCTCAAAGTTGTGCCGCAGTGTCATTTTGGGGGGTTTTCAGGCTGCTTGTGTTTCTGTCTCAGGCTCTCAGGACTGTGTGGTGTCTGGAGACCCTCACTACAACACGTTTGATGGCAAGTACTACACCTTCATGGGAACATGTACCTACACACTGGCCAGACCCTGCAAGAACAACACAGGTAGGAACAGCTCCTGTCTTTTATTTCCATTGCACCTGAGCACGTTTTCAACCGTTGCGAGTTTGTGTGAAACACCTTTTTACCGCTCATACAAAGTCGTCTTCACCAGTTTGGGTTAAGGAAAGTTGTTTTTTGTTTGTGGTTTGTCATCAACATGTCACCTCCTCAAGTTGTTGCAACATTCCCGACCTGTCACATGACCTCCTTTTCACCTGCCACCACACCGAACGACACATACACAGATTTACTGCAGTGATCCTGTAAAATCCAAGGTCCTCACACCTTACACAAGAAGGTGGCACTGCTCTCACATTGCGTGAAAATACAGTGACCATAGGGGTCATCAGAGAAACGGATCCACCTTTTGCACGCCTCATCTTGTATAAAGTCATATTTCCATGAATAGGCATTTTCTCGAGTAGTTACACGTTTGCTTTGGACGTTTTTCCTGTGATGGCTTTGCTTCTGTACTCCATGAACACGATGAAGAAATGTGCTGTGACAGCAGTACGTAGGAGCCAAACCTGACCACTGACCAACTGCTTCAGACTTCGGGTCTCATATTAACATTTAGTGTGAACAGGAAAGCTACTTCTCGCACGTTTTAGTCGGCACCTGCTCCAGTTGTACAGCCGTAGAGCCTGAGCTAGGCGGGACTTTTGAGGCTGCCATCCGTATTTGAGGGAAAAGAAACGTGTGATAACAAGGCGTCGACCAGAATTCATTTTTTGTCCTTGCTTGTGTCTGATGTTGTGCTCCCGGTGCAGGTCCTTGGTTCTCCGTGGAGGGCAAGAATGAGGAGAGAGGAGTCTCAGGAGTGTCCTACCTAAAAAAACTCTACGTCACTGTGGATGGAATCACTGTGACCCTGCTGAAAGACAGGAGGACACTGGTCAGTACGGGGGACGTTTACACACACACACACACACACACACACGCACGCAGACAGAGCATCTGTATCACTGCCTCTGTGTGAATCTCATACATGTGGGTCGGTAATCTTGTCCTTCAGAGCTCGCTGCGTGTCCTGCTCACCCCTATATTTTATCCTCATTCCTTGACTTTTCTCTCTCTCTAATGCCGTAATCCTAGAAATCTCTGTACACTCTTCTTCCTCCTTGCTGTATGCATCTCTCCGATGTGTCTTGAGATCAAACTGGTCCCCTTAATGTCACTGCTCTGTCACTGTATCCCCCAAAGCTTTCAAAGCAGACATCTAGCCCCCTGTATTCTGGCTCTCCGTCCCCTCGTCTCATCATCCGTGATGGCTCAAACTGGAAAAGCTGACGAGGAAATGTGAATATGGAAGAAGCACCTGGAGTTCATCGTCCGTCTTTTAATCCTCTTTGTGTCCTTCCCTCGGGCAGGTGAATGGACTGCTGGTGGCCCTGCCCCACTCCTCCTCTCCTCTGATCTCTGTCAGTCTTGCTGGTCAGTACATCACCGTGTGGACACCGTTTGGTCTCCAGGTGCGCTGGGATGGAAGCCATCACGCACAGATCTCAGTTCCCAGGTTAGTACAAAGATTTGTGGAAATACCAGGTTCGGGTGGCGACACACTGTCGGAAGTAATGTCTGTCAAATATGGCTGCCGTCTGAATGAAAAGGACATTTTGTTCTTTTGATGCTGGAGGATCTCCTTGGTTGTTTGGATACATGTGACAGTGCATTTTGCTTTTGGTGTTTTTGTTGTTTTATTTAGAGAAGTTGAACGCATAATCGGATCAGACGCTGGGGAAATGTTTCCATCTTAACACGTGAAATACATGCATAACTTTGCATTTCATGTAGCCGTGGCTCCTCTCCTAAGGCGCAGTTTTTCACCAACAATGAAAGTGTATCAAAATTCACCGTGGAACACATTTTAAGTGGCTGTAACGATTCATGGATGTATTGATGCGACCATTTGTATTCCTACGATCAAACATTTGAGCGTCAGCGTGAGTTTTTATGCAGTCCATCCTCAGTTTCTCTGAGCCGTCTTTGCAACCCGACAGCTCTCAGAATTTCAGCGCGTAGGCTCGGCGCCCTGCTAATCTTCTAAAGAATCGTGGTGTTCTTCAAATGCTGCCAGATTCATTCGTTGTAAAGGTTTGACACAACTCAAGAGGTGCATTTGATGGAAACTTGTTCAGGAATCAGCTTGAGTTCAAAGGTCACTGAAATCTGCTCTTTCGAATCAGTCCAACATTGTTAATACTCTGCTGATCTTTGAGTGGTGATGCTCTGACTTATCGTCAGACACGGCCAGATTTCTGCGTTCTCTCGCTTTGTTTCTAGAAGGGCCAAAGGGTCATTTTTGAAGTCTTCTTAAGACATTCCTTGTCATCTCGTAATCCTCTATCGTCTTTGTCCGTCCAGCTCGTACTATGACCAGATGTGTGGTCTCTGTGGTGACTACGACGGGAACCCAGACAATGATTTCACCAAACCAGATGGCACTGTGGGAGGAAACGTCAATGACTTCGGGAACAGCTGGCAGACGGAAGAGGATGAGGACGACCCGTGAGTTTACACGCATTCCTCTTTGTGATGTCATGAGACTGTTGGCAGATGTCCTTCAGACCTGCTCAGAAATTCAAGCATGTGACTCCAGTACATTTGACGAGCCTCATGGATGGACTGTGATCTGTAAATGCATCAGATACAAAGAGTCTGGCGGTAACAATAAAGCCTATCATTTATAAACGCCACAATACGTGCATTCATCTGAGCGTCTGTCTTGTGTCCCAGTGGGACAACTGGAGCACTAAAATGACACTTTGGTTTTGTGGAGAAATGATTAATTGAGTGCAAATTGTAATGACTCTTGAAAAGATGAAAACAAAGTGAGTCAACGGTGTAAACTCTTGGTGAAGATACGTCAAATGAAATGTGCTGTTCACTGAGGAAACTGAACGTGACTCTGTCCTTGTGTTGCCATTGATTAGGTGTGGCCCAGTCATTCCTCCTCCTCCCACAGACTGCGACCCCGAACTGGAGGCTGAGTTGGAGAATCCGGACAACTGTGGCAAAATCACGGACCCTGCTGGACCGTTCGGGTGAGAGAACTCGGCCGTATTCCGCGGCCTTGGACCGCATGCCCGTCTGTCAGTTCAGCACTTTCTTTCACACTCTGTGTTTTCTGTGATTCGCTCATTGCAGCGCGATGACGCCAAACATAAACTGCCTACCCCACCTTTATCAGAGCTAATAATACTATTGAAATATCCCAGAGGCCCAGGTATCTCTCTGTCAGGTTTGTTCATCCAGCACGTGATTCCATGTTTGTCACATGTAGATTTTCGTACGTGCACAGTGGTTTGGGAGGATGGTGTCAGTGGAATCTGCAGCGTGTCAGCGGTGGCTGTGCAGCCAGTGTGATTTGTGTTACAAAGGAGATTTTTGGCTTCTTTCTGCACTTTACTGATCCTCGTGGTGAGTCCCACCATCGGCCCCCTCCTTTGCAAACTGAAGGCTCTTTTCTCTTCCAGGGAGTGCATCGGTGTGGTGGATCCCACTCCATTCTTCCAGAGCTGTGTGTTTGACATGTGTCAGTTCACTGGACAGCAGCATGTACTATGTGAGCAGCTCCAGGCCTACACACAAGCTTGCCGGAGCGCCGGAGCCAAAGTTGATCCGTGGAGGACTTCGGACTTCTGCCGTAAGTCTTCGGGATTTGAGCGGGACAATAAATGACACGATGTCTTTTTTCCAAAAAGGACAGTTGTCTTGTGTGCTTGCGGTTGTGGCACAGGACTTCCTGAGTGCAGACAGGAAGTTCCTCGGGCAAACTTTGGGGACGCTCACAGCGATGAACAGTGTGTTCCAAGAAAAGCCCCAGCATCCACCACCATCCTACACGGGCCTGGCCGACAGGAGATTTTTCAAGCCGATGCTGATACCGATATTTGCAAGCGGGAAAATTCTGATATCCAAAGTATCATCAATATTGTATGTTTACTTATGATATGGTCTGAATGTGGTCATCACATACTTGTGTCAAAGGTGGAGGGCAGAATATCTCGCATTTGAACAAACTTTATTCCAAACTTCAGAGCACTGAACAGTAAAGGCTTTTCTTCTTAGTCAGTAAATCACAGACTGCCCTCTGCTGGGGGAACGACGTCATTACACCCTTTCAAATCACTATTCAGGGCATTTTTTTTCCCAGCCCTCCAAACTGTGTCAACAGGGGCACATATGAGAGAACACGAGGGCTGATACAGATACACCTGCGATGGGCCGATATGGACGGATAATATGGTCAAACTGTAATATGGGTCGGGTCCCACATCCTACCCACGACCTTACATTCATCTGTTTGTCCATGCAGCCCTGCCCTGTCCCGAAAACAGCTCCTACTCTCTGTGTGTGAGCTCCTGTCCAGAGACGTGTCTGGGTGTGGTCGGACCGGCCGGCTGTGAAGACGTGTGTGTGGAGGGTTGTGAGTGTAAGCCGGGCTACATCCTCAGCAACGACCAGTGTGTGAAACTCAAAGACTGTGGCTGCGTGGACGACGGTGGCTCCTACCACCCTGTGAGTGGGAACAACCTTCGAATGACTTGAATTACTCCATTTGTCCTGATCTGACAGCTATGTTAACCTCATGGTCCCTTTGCCGCCAGGCTTCCCTCAGAGTTTCAAATCAAACTGTTCAAATTTTGACTTTATTTGACATTCATCTGTAGAAATAGAGACAGCATATGCTGGGGAGAAAGAGCACTCATGACATGCAGCAAAGAGTTTGGAAAAACTAGAATGACTGATGCACACCTTCAAAAAGACTTATGGACAGGTGCGTTGGAGGAGAAGGCGATGCAGCCAAGGTTTTCCCCGCTGAAGGTCCATAAGACCGAAACGTTGTTCATTTAGTAACGTTTGTTGCAAGTAATGGACAGTGTGCGCAGGGACTTTCCCCCCGTGTTTCCTCGGACGCAACAAACGGTTGACATTGAAGCGACACATTTAGTTCTGGAAGCCCTAACGTAGGCGTTTCTTAAGAGAGCATGAGAAGATACAGCGATGGAGTACTGCGTAATGATAATGATTCCAAAAGGTCAGTTTCGGTGTGAGAAATGTCAAACTGGCCAGACCTTTGTGCAGACCAGCATGTATTAGCCTGAGTGTGAAGACTGAGAGAAGACTCTCAGACACTGTAAATAGTAAAGAGACCTACAGGCTGTGAATAATGAGGTTTTTATGGAGTCTCCATTCATTGAGTTCTGTGTGTGTCATTACCGCATGTGTGTGAGCTATAAATGCATGTGTGTGTGCTTTTCAGGTTGGTGATGGGTGGTACTCGGAGGGTTGTGAGCACAAGTGTGTGTGTCGCATTGGAGGTTCGATCCAGTGTCGCGAAAGCAGCTGTGAGCCAACCACTGAGATCTGCCAGCTACAAGATGGAGAATATGAATGTCTCCCACTGAGTATGCTAACTCACACACACACACACACACACACACATGCACACTAATCTACACACATTTACCGCCGACCTGACACTTGGGTGTTCAGTTACGACAGAGAGATCAAACTTCATGTTGGGGAAAAGACAGAAGTTGCGGGGAGCCAAATGCTGCCAGGAGGGGGAAACAGGGGGGCCGAGAAGTCTGTGTTGTTTTGGCAAAGAAACTGGCCACGTTCCAGCGCACTCTGGACAGAGCTATCGTCATGTTGGAGAACTTAGTTCCCTCCCTGCCAAAGTTCAGGTCTGCTGCAGAAAAAGTTCTCTCAGAACGTCACAGTAGTGCTCCACCTGTGCAGTCAGACTCTGAGTGTCAAATTCATGGTGCACAACCTTACCAATGTCAAAAAAATGATGGACGACAAAGGAGGACAAGCGAAAGTTTTGCCCAGAGCATAATGTTGCACTTTGAAGTGTTTGAGTTTGGAAAGATCATCTCTTTTATAAGTGGTTTAGACACAACAGTTAACCACGACAAGCTGGAAATCCACAGAACCCACCTGAAAATGAAAAAGGTCTGAAAGGACTGCATGAGTTTCATAGCCTGGGCCCAGACCAGAGACTCTGCCCACTCCACTGAGTGGACTTGATTCTCTTGGCCTGGCACTGTGCCGGCAAACTGTGCTTCTCCGTTTAAAAAAGCAATTTTCCAATGAGCGGCAGGGATGGGGAGCCACGGGAAGGATTAGGCTGTCTGTCAAGAAATATCCAACATTTCAAACAACCAAGCTGTGCTACAGGACCAGTGTCTTTCACGTTTTTTTAAAAATGCCAAATTTCGCCTACACGTGGAAAAGAATCCGCTATCCGTCCGCTTGTGCCGATGCTTTATGCAGCTCTGCCGTCAGGAGACGCGTCTGTCCTCAGCAGTGAAAAGTAGGAAGTAGGTCCCGCTGTCCCACGTGTTCTGACAATGATAATGTGATGCGATTTCAAGGGTAAAATGTTTATTTTTCTCTCTCCGCAATGGAAGGTGGGTCAGAATCTCAATCACAACACAATATAACAACATCTATGCGCCTATTTATCAGCTTATGAAGACATGTTTGGATTGTCACGCTTAGCCAGACTTCTCTCCGGACTCCACAATAAGCAAAAAGCCTCCCTGGCAATGTAAAAAGAACCAATGAGGAAGGATTAGGGAAAATTTCATCTCCTCCCTCTGAGAATCACTCAAAGTGGAGGCAATGCCAGACCTAGAGAATCAAGTCCACTCAGCGGAGTGGGCGGAGTCTCAGGTCTGGGCCCAGGCTATGAGTTTCAGTGGTGCACAGCCATACAGTTGTCTGACCCCGGTCAGAGCTGGCAGGTGCCACGTTCTGATTGGCCTGTTTGCATTGGGCAGAGGTTACAAAGAGTCACTTAAGCTTTTATTATCTTATTTTGTGCCTTTGTGGTGCATGTTTCTAAATTAGTTTTTTGCTTAATCAAATAAACCTAAAGCAAAGTATTTTCCCATAAGAGCTTTATTATACAAAGTATTTTTTCAACAGCACCACCAACACCCGAAACAACAACTCCTGGACCATCTACTACACCTGGAACAACGGTCGCACCACCAGGTAAGACGTGTTGTAATTGAATTTTGAATTTGGTTTAGACCAATGATTTTAGCATAAAGTCTTCTTTCTTTTTTGTTGATTTATTTGCTTGCTCGTCTCCTTCTTTTCCTCTGCTTTTTTATTATTGTTATGGTAATTTTCTCAGATGTATAACCTGCCAATTCCTTTTCTTTGGGATGCACAGAGCCCTGTCCTCCCGATGCAGTGTATGTGCACTGCGGTCCAGCTTGTATCCCTACTTGTATGGAGCCCTCCACCAACTGTTCTGGCAGCTGTATCAGTGGCTGCT
>JAPXVT010204395.1:0-10819 GCA_029823135.1 Acanthurus reversus | reverse complement strand
GAGAGGCAGTTTGTTAATGTAATGTGGGTGATGGAATTGTTAGAGATTATTATTACCATTGTTTATTCAGGGAAAATTGACTGAGCATGAAGCTCTTTTACAGCAATGCCCTGAGGTGCATTCAACAACAACAACAAAAATAAAGTATATAATATACAATATCAATTTAACAACAGCAGCAATACAAACAGTAAAATATACCATGTACAATATCAGTAAAATCCATAAAAGCAGGATTTCAGGAGTAACTGCCTTGTTTGATTCCCAAACATGTCTGTTTGCAAATCAGACACAGCAACCACACTGCACCGCACCCATTTCATCCAGTATACATCTAACATCATCTAAAGACACATTCTTTGCCAACTTTAATTCTTTCTGTAGGTTGTTCCACTTGTTTGGTGCAAAGAAACTGAAAGCGGATTTCCCAAGTTTAGCGTCTACCCGAGGTTCCTCCGGTAACAGAATTTCTTGTGAGCGAGTACATTGATGTAGAGCTGGACATCATCAGCATAGCCGGCGAAACAGAGACCACAATGATGAATGGTATCACCAACTGGAAGCAAGTAAATAACCCTACTGCCACAGTAAAAGAACAACATCCTCACTATTCCAGTATTTCTTTGAAAACATGCAGGTTCCCAGTATGCAGGTCTGTAAGTGTCAGCACTAAAAGACTCATTTAAGCAAAATTATTAAAGAGAGCATGTTTTAACGTCATTTGAGCATGACAGTGAAGCGGTCAGGCCTGAGGCGCTCACCATCAAGCGTAATGTTGTGATTAAACAACCATTACCGCCAAATTAAAATAATCATAAAATCATCAAAATATATTGATGTGACAGAGCAACAAACTCTTAAAATTAAAACATTTGTTGCAGTGTGATCCCGTTACTATGCAAACACATGAGGTCTGACTGATAATTGGAAAACAATTCAGTATACGTCACTAGACTTGTGTAAAAAAAAAAAAAAAAACGTTTGCTACTCCAGCAAGCAGTCTGACCTTCAGTAACAACATAGCAATAGAGAGGATTTCTAGTCCCAGTTCAGCAAGCTGTTGTTAATGCTTTCCCAAACTGAATAAATACTGCACAAAGAAACACAAAATTGCTTACTTATATCAACTGCTAGAACTAAAATATCTGTCAGAAAAAAAAAAAAATTAAAAATCCAGGCATACGTAGCTTCTACAACGACAAACTTTACATGTAGCCATTTTTAAGCTATAGCGTCGTGTTGCTGCCACAGGTGATGGAGGAAGCCAAACATTTTTATCACTCCAGACAGTCAAGAAGCCTGAGAGTCACAGGTAGCCTAAATGAAAAAAAAAAGAAAAGATTTAGCCTAATCACTTCCAAAAAACAATAAGAGAAAAAAAAAAGGATTTTATCAAATGAAATATTTGACTTCAGTCCATATTTGTTCATGTTTAACCCATTGTGACTACTTGTGACTGCAGTGAAACATTTTTACTGCACTCACAAGTAGTTACTCTCTGACTTTCTACACACACAGGAAACACCTGTCAGCAACGTTGCCATGGATATGACGAGGAATATTTTTAGTGATGAGTAAGGCGTGCTGTCATGCTGATTTAAGCACATTCTAAATTCCCTGTCAGATTGCTTGGTGGGAATGACTTGTTGTATAATAGACATTAACACACTGTTTATTCCACAAACCTGGGAGGTATCATCCTGGATGAAGACAAGTGTGGACTGGGTGCCCGTCTCCCTCACCCATCCCACCTGTGATGTAGAGGGTGAAGAAGCAGTGCCAAGACTGAGCTACCTCCACTTAAAATTTCCTCAGATAATGCAATGAAAAAAGAGCATTTTTTCCTATCATCAAGATTAGTGAAATTACCAACAATATTGGAAAGATAAAAGCAGCTGTATGTGTTCATATTTCAGCAACCCTTCTTTTAACCAGCAGCATTCAGCTTTGAAATAATTACCTGCATTATAAATTCAAGACAACTCATGACATTATCATTCTTGGTCCCATTTTGCCTGAAACCGACTCTTCCTTGATGTTTGCTGTGTTTTGCTGCAGGCATTTATTGTATACATGAGGTTGGTTTAAGAAAAGAAGTTAAAAGTGCAGCTGACACAGCTAATTTAGAAACACATGAGAATATGAGCATCGTTTTAAGTTTTTTGTTATGCACACAGTCCGTGTTCGCCATCTGCTTTCTCTATGCCATGCTGCTTACCTCTGCCTCAGGCCACACGGCGGCGTGAAGGAAGGAGTTCATCGAGATGACTGACTGTAATACGGGAAGAGAAGTCACTCTCATGTGCAGGAGGTGTCAGGGAAAGTAAATAAACTGACTCAGAGCAAAAAGTTTGTATAATTACGTTTTATTCATCTGTGCAAGGCAAGTCTGTTTTTGCACGGCCTAACTTCAGGTAGAAGATGAAACATGGTCAGATTTAAAAATCACTTTTGAGCAAGAAATATCTCCTAGAATATATGGACCCTGAGCAAGGCACCTGAAAATTAAAAAAATATAGATTGTTAAATGAGTCATTCCAAAATCATAGATGTTTCCCCACTTAATCAACTTAAACAACATATTATTGACTGCCAGTGCTAATCCATCATACCCATCCTTAATTGTGTAGTAATTAAAATTTTTGTTTTTTTCTCTAATGTTAACCAGAGTGAACGTGCTCAGGTGTTGTAAACAGTTTAATTTAAGGCATTCTTGTCCAGCAGTCTGGTTTTTTGAACAGGCTATTCATAAAATTCTGTAGGCTGACAACAGGGATTTGCTCCCATTCACCCAGAATAGTGAGGCTGGCAAAAGGCCCAGCTCATATGAACGGAATTATACGCCAAGTATTGTCACGGACTTGTTGCCTCTCTACAGCGGCTTTATGCAATTTCTACAGTTTTATTCAGATGTGGCCATTGTTTATAGCAAGAAACTAGTTCACGTCTTCTTTAACAGTCACTTGATGTCAGTCTAAAGTGAAATCAAGGTCTTATATTGTCTGGCCTTTTTTCATTAAAGGAAACTGGAAACAAGACAGGTTTGAAGGAAATAGGAAGACCAAAAACATAATCACTACATCCCATAATAACAACTGGAATTAACTCAGTTTCATAAAGAAAATACACTTTTAAGTCTTAAGAGATTGTCTATTTGAATTTAGGTTTTGGGTTCTAATGCGTGTAATTTTCTTGACATTTGCTAAGATTATTTATGTTTAAGGAAAGCTCCATGGATACAACGTCCATATTAAAGTGTTAAGGTCTTTCGAACACCATTGTCTGTGTAAAAGCCTTTTGTGTCTGCAGAGGGAGCTGCTGAAGTCTGCCCAGGTGATGAGAGCCTTCTAGAGACTCGATCTCTAGTTCTTTTGCTGTCATTGCAGTTTAAACAATGCTATACGTGTTTAGTTTTACTGTTTCTTTTGCACTGGATTGTATTATGTTTTACATGGTCCCAAGCAATTACTGTAGGTGAGCTCTATCTTTCAAAAGCCCCTGCAGTGCTCTGCTTATTGTTTGTTTGCTGTTTGCTTGACACTGTTTTTCCTCAGTAAATGCACTATTATGAAAAGGTGATTTCGGAAAACAGAAAGTATTTATTTATTTATTTATTTAAATTTTTATTTTATTTTGTGCATGTGGCTCAGGCCTCAGAATGCTACATAAAAGCTTGGTTAGAATGAGCATTCGCTCAATGGGAAGAAGGATCGTAAAGTGTAAAGATGACAATTGCAGCATCTTTGCTGTTGCCAACAGCATGAGATTTTAATTCTGTGCACACATGTAGTGTTATGACGTGTGTGTGTGTGTATTTGCATGTCTGTCACCACATCAAAGATGGCTTCAGCTCAGATCATTCTCATTCTGGGAAAATGACCAGCCAGTGTTAAGATATTCCAGTCATTAGGGGGCTCTCCTCACAAGCTCCACAGGATTGATTGTTCATCACCCTGCATTCCAGAGAAACAGTTGACGCCTCTTACCAAGCCATAGCTGGGTGTTCATGGCCTCACTGCTGTTCTTGTCAATGAAAGAATAAGAATTAATTTGATTTAAATAAAATACCATCTGTGATATTAATTCAAAATCTGCTTAAAGGCATCCTTCAACGGCACTATATCAAAGTGGGTTTGCACGAGAACAGACTGGGCATGACAGAAAATCAAGAGTCCTGGCGAGACGGCGGCCCTCAGCAGGCATCTTCTCATTGATGTTTGCGCAGCGTGAAATGGTTAATGACCCACAATTCTGGCACTGACTGCCATCCCAACGGTCAAATTGCTGCTGATTGAAATACCAGAGCTGTCTAAATGTTTTATCTTCATTGGAGGCACAACCATTGGAGAAGACTTTAATGTCAGAAAGCAAGCATCTGAATTAAGAGGATGTCCACCATCAGAAAAAAACAAAACTCAGCCTCACACTGCACTTGTAAAAACAGCAATGATATGTTTCAGTAACCACCACTGTATACTACAAGACTAGATTTAAAACACTTTTATTAATATCAGTTTTTGGACATTCTGGAGGTTTCGGTTTTGGACCAAATGGTGAGGAAAGCTAAACTACATTACAATGACATCTGGTAGAGAGAGTGAAACAATTTCACATTCAAAGGAAAACTCCAAACTCAAATTAAAGTTGGCTTTGAAAAATCAAACCAATTTTCAACCAGACTGGTCTCATTCCTTGGTACTTTGTCATGGCCGTCAACTCTCATACAAAAGCTCAAAGCTTGTGTCGATATTAGAAGCTTACTGCAGCTACTGTCCCCAACATAAGGAGCTCAGAGGTGAGGAGGTTAGACTAGACTAATGGATCAAGATCCTTCACCCAGGAGACGGCTGTTCAACACCTGTGCTAAACAAAAAAAAGTGAAAATCTAGGGTCCTTTCAAAATCATTTTGGTGCCCACGCCAAACAGCAACCACTGTACAACGCTACTGTTTCACAACAATAACTGTATTATAAGGCTTTCAGACGAAAAGTTTTGCATGTTGCACATAATTACAGTTTATTAAGATTGCTAAAGCCTCCTACAGACTGTGCGATTTCAGCAATCTTATAAGTTCATTGCATGCTACACTGTGCGACATGGGTCTCATAAACTTGGGTACAACATCAAGTTTAATATGTACAGACTGTGCGATGACAACGCCTGACAATCACAGGCTACAACATACGTCTATGGGCAAGAATAAAAAACGTCATCATTGTGCGCTGCATCAGCCTGCGTCATCCATCTATGCCACCATGCCATGACCAGAGATCAACATTTACAATGAAGCTAAGCAAGAATCGAGCCCTTGCAATAGTGGCATTTATGTACATTAAAAAAAGTACGAAGAAGAGGAGGAGAGGGAGCATGTGGACGTGGTTGGATACTAATTAGCAAAGAGAGCTGAAGGTACGTGTGTATTAGCATCTTCTATGTTGCATCATTTCTTGCTGCATTTCTATTGGTTGGTAAGTGGACGTAGGTCGTAGCAGCAGTCACAATGTGAGATGCGGTGAGATGGTCGTCCTAAATTTCTGACACTGTCAGGTTATCATCTCAGGCTGTCTTTGACTGTGACAACAGCCGTCTGTGAACCTCTCTCACTGTGTGATGTAGGACCACGATTTAGAGCCATGACCAAAGATATCGCCACACTTCATACATGTCCAGGGGCAGACAGGCCATCAGCAGTACCATCATCAGCCCATTTGATTAATCACCAGCCCACATGTAAGTGGCCACCACTGGCAACTTAACTGTCAACTTTCATTGTTCCTTTTGTTATTCATGTTATGGGGTTGAGAGAGTGCACCCGGGAACCTGATTAGGTAATGAACTTAAAACTTAACTGTAGAAACGAGCAGGAGATGATGTCCACACGTCAGTTTGGTGGTCTTAACTACCTGTTATGAGAGTGTATGGTGTCTCTGCAGGAGTTAGCATGTGCATCAGGGTTTGACTCAACAAAGAACTGCACATTACAGACCAGGCAGACCAGGTGAGAGAAAGTTTTGCACCCTTGGTAAAGCACAGCGAGGTATGTTTGCTCTAAGTGTGGACTGTGAGAGAGATGTTTACAAGCATGGACTGGAAATAAGTAGTTAACTCTATAAAATGCCGTTTAACTTATTGTACATCAGTGCCTAAAATTCATTTTTCAAACTGGGGGGGGGTCCCCCTTATGTTCCTCAGATGGCAGGGAATCAGGGGGGAGCTACTAACTTGAGTTTAATTACACAGCGTTGTCCTAATCACCCCCAGAGCTGGTCACAGTACACAAATTCCAAGTAAAAGTGCAAATGATGGAAATTGGGGTACTTTTTAAAATCCTTTACTTCAGTCAAAGTATTAAAGGGAATACATATCTCAGGTTGACTTGAAGAATACAGGTCATCAATAAATGTTGTGTCTGAACTCAGCTGCTCCTCTGATGAACTGAATATTTCTCTGAATCCCTAATGATAATTCTGACAGCTGAATTCACTATTAGTTGCCTCTCTTGTTGGTTCACTCGCAGTCCTTGTCCTGCCTTTTAGGTGTTTCTTTAACTTCTTGTTCTTCATCAGCTGCGTACGCATGGGATGAAAGCCATCTGGTGTGGAAAACAAATGTTGAAATTAGTTGATTTCTCAAGATAAGTCTTTTTTTCCTAACAGTGTAGTTAGAAGACAATACAAATTATTCTTTTGAAATGCAGTAAGTAAAACAACAAAATATTGCTGACAAAATCTTAAGTGAAACCCTTGTACAGATAGTTGAAAATCCGTCTCAAGGACATTAGTACTTTCACTTAGTTACACTCTATCTTTCTTCTTACTAGCATTTTGTCCCTCTTCTCAAACTTCAGAGATTTTGTGGTTTGTCTTTTTCTCCTCCTCTGTCCTTGGTGGCTCTCTTTTCTCTCTATTCTTTTCCTGTCCCCTGTCTCCTTGGCTTAAAAGCTGTAGTTGTCTCTTTCTCTTCTGTGTCCTCAGTCTTTTTCTCTCCATTCTCTAGTCTGTCTCCTCTGCTTTCCTTCTTTCCACTTAATTTTGTGTGTGAGGAGGCATCAAGCTGCTCACACGACATGCTGACTTTTGAGGGATTCTCTGAGCTATGTTTTGCTTTTCACCTTCTTCTGGTGGCTCCCTCTTCTTTTTTGTCTTCATGCTTTATTCTTTCCCTGTCCTCTGTCTTCTCTGCTTCATCTTTTTCCACTTGATTACAGCTCTGTCAAAATCAAACTGCTGCCAGGGAGGGCCAAGCTCTGAAATCTGCATTAGATTGATAAGATTTTTACTCTCGGTGAATTTCTGAATGTAGTTTTGATCCTGTTTTGTGTGCTGAATCCACGCTCACTGTGTTCAGGCAGCACAGTCTCTGCAAACTGTTGAAAGGAACATGAAATATATGCATCACTGGAAACTATGACTTGCTTCAGCATTGCAAACTCTGATCTGTGCCACTAGCTTTTCAAGTTTATCTGCACCATAGAGAGAGAAATCCTCAGATGAACGTTTTGCCTCAATGGCTTTTCTTGGTTCCAGAACTGTGAGCCATGACAGAATATCCATGGTGTCAACAGGAAATTTTTTTTTCAATTTCATCTATCAAGGATCCTACATACCTGCTCTTAATATCATCAAAAGCTGGCTTTTGAATGTGGATGTCAAAAAGTTTGTCTCCTTTAAATTTGTTAACTTCAAGAGAGCTGAAGAGTTCCTCTTCTGCAGGGCCACGGAGGGTAATGATTTCTCTCAGGGTCTGTCTGGTGCCTTTGACCATTGGCTGGACTGTAGAGAAGTCCAAACCTTCTTTTCGGAAATGTTTGGAGAGAAGCACGATGTGCAAGTTCATCCTTCATAATGTGACAGATGGCGACAAAGTTGATCTGTCTGACGGCTAGCACTAGGCCTTTGCCTTTCTTCGGTCTGGAGTGTTGGAGGCAGCCATGTGCTCCAAGACATCTCTCAAGGCTTTCAGTGATCTGCACACCACTGTCACAGCATTCTGAACTGACAGCCACCTCACCCAATGTGGCTGAGTGAAATTTAGTTGGGTCTCATCCAGCTGTTTTTGCAGTTCATGCGACTTGTTGCTTCTGACAGCAGAGTTACTGAAAAATACAAAAATTGATCTCAAATCCTGCTGAAACTTTTTCACCTGTTGCACAGATCTGGCAGCATTGCACCCCTTCCAGTTCTAGGTTGAATTCCTCTCTTAGGTTTTTAAACAACTCCTTGGCAGCATCCTGTCATAACAGCAGCTCCGTCAGTACAAACTGCTGCAAGTTTTTTCCCATCCAAATTATTCTCTCTCAACAGTTGCTCCACATCCTCAAAAATAGTATCTGCTCTTCCATCTGCAATTTCAGAGTTCCTGAACAGTTTTGTTTTGATCTTGTTGTCATCTATGTATCTTACATAGGTTATGAGTCGCTTGGTGTTACTGATGTCTGTGGATTCATCCAGTATTAAGGAAAACACTGGACTTTTTAGCACAGCTTTGTCAATATCTTCCACAAGTGCACTTGTAATAGCTTGGTGCATTTCTGACAGACCTTTTTCATTTATGTAGCTACCATAGCTTGGTGTTTCTGTGTTCAGCTTTTTGAAAGAAGGACACTCCATCTGTTTCATGAATTGAACCAGATTACAAAATTTTGCATTAGCCGATTCGTTTTGTGCCATAAAGTAGGCGGTTTTGAGAAGCCCCTTTGTTTCCTCCTCGCCCTGCAACTGCGCCTCTTCAATCGCTTTAGCCATCACATTTTTTGCTGAATCTGCCTCACGTTTTCTTTTTACAGCTGCTGTATGAGAAACGCCATCTGAGTGGTGACGCAAAGTTGACGTTTTGTAACATCGGCTGGTAAAAGGCAAAGCACCGTACATTTTACAAATTGAGCAGCTCATTTCACCATTGTTATGTTCAAGCCATGGATATATTCTACGCCAGTTAGCCTGAAATTTGTCTTTCGGTTGCTTACTAACGTCACTGGTACCAGCGGCGTAACAGTGTGTTAGAGCATCCGGAGGATTACGGACATCACTAGCACCGGCACCGTCGCTAGCGCTGGTCCTTTCCACCGGTGTATTTTTCGAAGCAGATGAAGTCAGGTTGGACTTACGTTTTAACCATCGATCCATTCTGTTGTAACACCATTGAATCCCTCATTGAACGGCAACGTTTTTGTTTTTTCGTTAGAGCGATGTTATAACAGCAGAGGGAGCACGTCGCTATGTAGCACGATAGCCCGCCAAGTCTGTTGCTAGGGAAAGTCTTCTTCTTTGTTTTAGTTTAGTTGCACCGGGTGGCAACAGGCGCATTACCGCCACCTGCGGTGATCAGTATAGCCTGCATTCAGCTCCCATACAAACGCTCACTCAATACTACACATCGCTGTAATTGTTTGCAGGAATCGCCCGCATTATAAGAGCTTAATTTGCGGGAATCGATAATATTATGCGCGATACCCGCAATCCCACAGTGAATCTCAGGCCCTGCCATTACTCCTGCTATTTTTATGAAAATAGTGACATTGCATTTTGATGGCAAATGACACGGACTGAACGCTGAAGACAGGAGCCGGTTTCCGTGAGCGACAGTTACATTACGATGGCCGAGCACAGTAGTCTTTGGGATTTGTCAGTGCCGTTGTTGGCTATACAATACCACCAGCTGTCTCTACAGAAATATTGGATATTTCAGGATAACAATAAGGATGACATGACCCTTTGATTTTTCCACTAGGCGTCGCCACAAACTACACACTGCTTCTTTGCGCATTTTTCGTAAAAGTCTAATCAAAAAAGGAAATGGGTGGAGCTTTAAGGTCCTTATGGGAAACTTGTTGGGAATGAGGATTTGTACGTATGTACAAGTTTCATGACTGTCGGTCAAATGAGGCATGAGGTATGCCTGTTCAAATTTTGTGTTTTCAGCTGTTTGCTATAGCCCCACCCATAAGCCAGTCAACCTGGAAATCCCACCGTGGCCTCTTGGCATGACCCTCTACCAGTGCTCACAAATGTCACAAATTTTGACCACATGGTTCAATGGGCCACTATAGACTCCAATGCAGAAAGAAAAGAAAGAAGCTGGAAGAGCTGCAGCTCCTCGCAAGCCCGAAAAACTTAATGACAGATTGTCAAACAATAATTATTTTGATAAACTGACTACATGTTTGTAATCTACATGGTATCATTCTCGACGTAAAAAATATCAAACTTCCTGGAGGGATATTTTAACGGTTCTACAAAAAACAGCTTTTTGCCTGCTTGCTGTCAGCGGACTGCAGTGTGTGTAGCTCCGCCCTCTTGGAAATCTTTTACTGACTGCTTGGCACCCCAATGAAACATAGGTACAGCAGGTTATTTGGTACCCTTTGACTTTGAAAACAAATAATTGTGTACCAAATCGAACTATACTCGATCCGTTTCACGAAACAGGTGCAGTGAAACTCTCAATCCGTTCACCTGAAATTAGGGAAACTCTGAGTTTTTTCTTTTCATGAAATGAGTCAAGTCAAACCTTAGGAAGAGGAGTAACTTTCTGTGTCTGATAGTTCCTCCTTTGTTATTGGCTCAGTTTGTTCTTCAGTGACTTCAGGTAATTTTATGTTCTTTGGTAGGGCTGTAGCCTGGTAAACCAGACCCACAAGTCACTTTGTGAATTAAGTCACTTGGTGAAAAGGGTCTGGCCACGCCCCACTGGGGATTCTTTGCAGAATTTGAATCCTAGTGGGCGTGGTATCAGGTTAAGTGTAAAACTGTTGGAGCAGCCTTCAACCAGTCAGCATTGACATTGACTGTATGACGTTTTTTCAGTATTTTTTCAGTA
>JAPXVT010204220.1:0-10819 GCA_029823135.1 Acanthurus reversus | reverse complement strand
TTTATTGGAATTTTATGTGAAAGACCAACACAAAGTGGCACACAATTGTGAAGTACAAAGAAAATTATACATGATTTTAAATTTTTTTTACAAATAAAAAACTGAAAAGTGCGGTGTGCAAAAGTATTCAGCCCCCTTTTCTCTGAGTGCAACCAATTGCCTTCAGAAGTTGCCTGATGATTGCTGAATGATCGAATGTTGACCTAATGACTAAATAGAGTCAACCTGTGTGTAATCTAATCTCAGTACAAATACAGCTGTTCTGTGACGGCCTCAGAGGTTTGTTAAGAGAATATTGGGGAGCAAACAGCATCATGAAGTCCAAGGAACACACCAGACAGGTCAGGGATAAAGTTGTGGAGAAGTTTAAAGCAGGGTTAGGCTATAAAAAGATTTCCCAAGCTTTGAACATCTCACGGAGCACTGTTCAATCCATCATCCGGAAATGGAAAGAGTATGGCACAACTGCAAACCTACCAAGACACGGCCGTCCACCTAAACTTACAGGCCGAACAAGGAGAGCACTGATCAGAGATGCAGCCAAGAGGCCCATGGTGACTCTGGACGAACTGCAGAGATCCACAGCTCAGGTGGGGGAATCTGTCCACAGGACAACTATTGGTCGTGCACTGCACAAATCTGGCCTTTATGGAAGAGTGGCAAGAAGAAAGCCATTGTTAAAAGAAAACCATAAGAAGTCCCGTTTGCAGTTTGCCAGAAGCCATGTGGGGGACACAGCAAACATGTGGAAGAAGGTGCTCTGGTCAGATGAGACCAAAATTGAACTTTTTGGCCTAAATGCAAAACGCTATGTGTGGCGGAAAACTAACACTGCACATCACTCTGAACACACCATCCCCACTGTCAAACATGGTGGTGGCAGCATCATGCTCTGGGGGTGCTTCTCTTCAGCAGGGACAGGGAAGATGGTCAGAGTTGATGGGAAGATGGATGGAGCCAAATACAGGGCAATCTTGGAAGAAAACCTGTTGGAGTCTGCAAAAGACTTGAGACTGGGGCGCAGGTTCACCTTCCAGCAGGACAACGACCCTAAACGTAAAGCCAGAGCTACAATGGACTGGTTTAAAACAAAACATAACTGGTCCGCGGTGGCGTAGCGGTCTAAGCATCGGCTTGGTGTCGATGCAGTTGCCCACTGGGGACTGGGGTTCGCGCCCCGGTCTCGTCAGATCCGACTATGGCCGGACTCGATGAAGCAGCAATCATTGGCAACGCTGTCTTCGGGAGGGGGGCGGAGTCGGCTTGTGTTCGTCACGTGAATGCGTCTCTGTGTGTGTCGGAAAAACAGTGGTTCGGCTTGGAGTCGCCTTGTCACGAAAGTGGCGAGGCGGTCTCCTTCGAGACTGCCGGCCGGAGAGATGCAGTTGGCGAACGCATGCAGTACGAGGGTGGGTGTTTGAATTAAAATAGGGATCGATTGGCCACTAAATTGGGAGAAAAAAGGGAAAAATCAAAAATACATTTATAAAAAAAAAAAAAAGAAATCAACTCTTCATTCAAGTGGCCCATCCCAGGGGTAGAGCAGGAGTTGGCTCAGTGGCAGGTAGACTGGCAGGCACAAGTCCATCAATGGCTACGTTCCAGCCAACACTGGTCCACAGTGGAGGCTTTTTAAGGGTGACGCCGATTGCTTGATGGCCAGCTGCTGTGCCGGGGTGAAGGAGGGGTCAGCAGGTGTCCAGGGAGAAGAGGGGTTAGGCTTGGGCTTTTGGCTCATGACTTCTATTTATTTAGCACTGGCCTACTGATCTGAGGAATGCTATAATGCTCGACTTCACTCAATGTGGCCAGGGGTGCTCGGGTTGGACCCGTCAAACTGGGCAGCGCTGGCCGCTGAATGTGGCCGAGGCTCGACAATGTATGTGGGCAGGGGTGGTCGCGCTGGCACTACAATCAAGCCCAAAGTCGCGCGACGTTTCGCTGTTTATGTACCTTCTTCAGGCGAGGCCTTATTCAACTAAGAGAGGCAGGGTTAAGCTTAAGGTTAGGGTTAGGCTTTTAAATCCGCATTCCCAAATACATTGCAATTAACCTTGTGCACTGTCCACCGACAAGGTGTTTAGATGGCGGCCACAGTCCCCCACCAACTACCCCACCGTCCCACGCAATCCAAAAATTCAATGGCAGCTAATAATGGTCCCTCAGTTTGGCTCAGTCGCATCATCGGGACCCCAATTTGGTCCCCTGTTTCACTACAACAAAGCCCAAAGTCGCGCGACGTTTCGCTTTTCTTCAACCCTCTTCAGGCGAGGGTTTAGACTTTTCCACGAGCGGCATGTCGGTGGCCTTCTAAGGCTCGTGAAAATCAAATCACTTGATTGGAAGCTGCCAATTTGCCATAACAATATGGAAGGACCTCTAAAATCTGTTGTACATACTTTGTGCTACTGCACTTACCAGCATGCTTTGTGTCTTGCACATTTCCTATGTTCTTGTGGGTTTCGAAACATGTGAACCAATGGAATGTATTTGCTCTTTGTATTTTTATTTGAATTTTGTTATTAGCCAATGATGTGGTGTGGAGTTGTTATGCCCGCGAAATCACGAGCTTCGCAACGGTCCATCTCCTCACGGAGAGGGAGGAGTTAGGCAGCCCGAGTGAGTACGACGAAGAGAGAGGGCCATTTTTCTGCTGCTCCGTCTAAGTACCCGTTTCGCGGAGACTTTATACACAGCCCGTGTACTAGGCCCGCATTTGAGGTCAGGAGTGTTGCGATTGGCCCGCGGTCGTATGCTTGCTGGTGGGCTTTGTTTTAGTATGCCGATTATTTTGTTTATGCCCCATAGCCAGTGTCGCCGCTAGCTAGCTAAGTGCATTTAGCATCCAGTGCTAGTGTGTTAGCTAGCCGACTAGAGTTGTGGAGGCTAGTCAGAAGTCATCGGGCTGCGCTGGACGGTGATCTAACTAGGGGAGCCGCTCTGCTCCATTCCTGGGACCTGTCTGCTATCCAAAGAGGACTCGCTTCATCTGCTCTATCTTCGCCAGGGTTGTTTGAACATTGCAACCTTTGGCCATTTGCTACCGGGGAGCCGACACATGCCAGCTGCTAGGCTAGCACTACGCCTTCCATCCTCTGGACTGCACACAGCCTCCCGGTCGAGGGGGCGATGGGTTGTGAGTAACCCGAAAATTTCATTTATACTCACACACACACGCACACTTTTATCTCGTCGCCTGGGCATCGTAGCGGTGGCTGCCTTGCCCTCCGCTCAGAGAGCTGCTTTAATGTGCACCAACGGGCCCCAACGGAAAGTGCTGGGTATTTGTGTGTTCTTTTGATACTTTCTTCCTGTTTATTGTGACCGCTTGTCCCACCCTGTGTAATTTCAATTAATGTTTATTTAATCAGCAATACTACACTCGTGTGGTACTCTCTCTCTCTCTCTCTCTCTCATTATTATCAAATAAATCCTATTATTATTAATTATATTTCGGGTGTATTGGCAGCTCATTTTCCGCATATGCAAAGCCTAGGTTACTTATAGAGTGCTGGTAATAAGCTTGTACAGTAATTCAGTACACAGCAGAGTTATAAGATCTGCATTGACCACATGTTTGTTTCATTCTGGGAAGATATACCATTCACCAGCCTTAGCTAAGTGTAGTACTTTCACAGTGGAGGCACCGCGCTACTAAATTGATTATTATCTTGGTTAATTATTTCTATTATCAATTATCACTAATATTGTCATTAGTGGCACTAGCCTACTAGTACACAGGAGGTTCAGCCAGCTCACCATTCCACCGCTGAGAACTCAGGATCCTGTTGCGCTATTGATTTGTATTGTAACACTTTAGTAACTGGTAGCATTAGGCTTTTGTCTTGTTTAAATGTGCTTGGCGTTGCCCGCCAGTGAAAAAGGGGTTACAAATAGCTTTACACTAGTCCAACTCACCGAGCAGGGGGCGACGTCCCTCTTTGTCGGAGTCCGTCGTAAAAAGAGAGAGTGAACCACAGCTCCGCCTCTAAATACGTCACTGGGAAATATGACACCACCTCCGGTGGGTGTGTGCTTTCCCCCGGGACAGACGTTCCCTAACCATGCCGTTGTCCCGGGAAAATGGACCCGCCCATCTGTTGGATCGCCAGGTCTTTCTCCGGAAACACCGGATGACGACCCATTCGCCGGGGAGGTAGGAATGGAGAACCTTCTCAGCTGGGGTGGGGAGAGCAGCTGCCACCTGTTTGGGAGACTTGGGAGAGAGCAGAGGAGAGATTACAGCAGTGCTGTAGCATAGCATGCTCGTAAAGAGCGGTTTGGGGAAGAGCTCCCGGCGCAGGGCCCGTTCCCATGGTCGGAGGCCGTCCCATGACAATCTCAAAAGGACTAAGCCCTGCTCTGGAGTGTCTTTGTCGCACGCGCATGTACATAAGTACCAGAAGACGTAAGAAACTGTCTCTGTTGCCAGAGAGCACCAAAGTCCACGCCGAAAGCGTAGCGTGAATCCGTGTAGATGGTGACAGACCAGCCAGCTGCCAGCTCGCAGGCCGCAGAGAGGGCCGTGAGTTCAGCAGCCTGTGCAGAGAGGTGAGAGGGCAACGAGCTGCAATTAAGGCAAGCGGAGGCAGAGCAAACGGCCCAACCAACCTGACATTGGCCGGTGGTAAGACAGCGGGAAGCCGACCCATCCACAAAAAGGACAACGTCAGGGTTGGCAAGAGGAGTGGAGCTGAGATCAGGCCGAGGTGAACAAACAGCAGAGACAGCTGCAACGCAGTCGTGTGGTTCACCATCGTCTGGTGAGGGAAGAAGGGTGGCGGGGTTAAGGACAGTGCAACGTTTGACAGTGATGGTGGGCATGTCAAGGAGCACAGTGTTGTAACGTAGCCACCGGGCTGCGGACAGCTGTGACCTTTTCTGTTCAAGTAGGAGGAGCGGGACCGCATGGGGAACCAGGAGAGTAACGTCGGAGTACCCCACGATGTCTCGCGAGGCCATCACAGCCTTTTCAGCAGCAGCGACGGCTCGAAGGCAGCGAGGCAAGCCAGCCGCTACCGGGTCAAGTTTGGCGGAGAAGTAAGCCACAGGGCGCAGCTTGCAGTCCCCCATGAGACTGACTGCAAGAGGACGGAGATCATGCAGCCGTTGCGCTCATCCACAGTTTGAGTGAATGCTTGAGCGGGCTCCGGATAGCCAAGAGTTGGTGCGATTTGGAGCTGGACTTTCAGTCCCTCAAAGGCTTTAGTTGCCTCTGGGGTCCACAAGAGGACCTGTGAGGCGGGTGCATGAGAGTCAATGAGGGCCCGAAGGGGTTTGTCAAAGGTTGCAAATGCCGGAACGAACAAGCGACACAGTAGGAAGCCATGCCTAAGAACAGGGTATCTGCAGGTTTCACTAAGTTAATTTTAAGACTTTTTAAGACCTTTTTAATGCCACTTGGATCGGAATTTAAGACCAAGATCTACAACAAAATATATACATATGGTTGGTAAGCCCTAACGCCCAACAGCTGAATATTTAAACATTTGATTCGCGCGAGTGCAGTTTTATCGAAATGGTTAAACAAATGTATGTTTTGTGACACGCTGATGTTGTAACCGCATTTCTTGACGTTCAGACCGAATATTTAAAGATTTGATTCGCGGAATTTCGCGCGATTGCAATCAGATAAGCTGAAGTCCTCCTCCATGTTGAAAAAGCTGCCAGAAACTACACGCTGCTGTGACTGGTTGATTCGCTGTGAGCATTTGATGACAAAACAACGAATCACAGCAGAGCGCGCAGCGGAGGTCCCTCCCCCCTCCATCTGGCCGATCAATTCTAGCATCAACTTTTCTTCTTCTTCTCTCGGCTGCTATTTTGTCATGACTTAGTTAGCATTTGTCCGCCAAATTCTGTATAGGCTATACCATTTAGCAATTAACCGCTCAGTAAAACCAACATCGGTATTCTTTTCGATAACTAGTTACATTAATATTACCTACAACCGTGAGTTGCAGGTAATATTGCCATGGTATTGCGTCATCCAGGTCATTTATTTGTCTATGGGGATAGATATTTGTTTTAATTACAGGGAATAGCATGCTATAGCTAACAGCTGCACCTGATACGAACCTGGAATTCATAAAAATAGCATGTTGTGGAATGAATATGTACCGTATAAGTGTCAAATATTATCTTATGTCAGTTTAGGTGTTCAACAGATTTTTCGTTCGTTTTAAAAAGCGTTATTTTATTATTTTTGCGGAGCTACCGGAATGTGACTTACCACTGCTCAGAATTTTCATCTCTGCTGTGGATTTCCGGTTTCCAGAGGCTTCTATAAGAGATTCTATCTGACCAATAGATGTCGCTGGCAGAACACATTTATGCATTTCACCATAGAACGGTCTATTTACAACCTCACATTAGCTGCAGCCTATACTCTAGTCACGACCGCAAGTAGTTACCAGAATGATTCGCGCTCTGCACGCAACCCAAGCTAAATTAATCTTCACACAACACAAACGAAGAAGAAGAAATAGTCCTCTCCCGGACAGTTCTTTTTTAAGACCTTTGAGTAATGAATTTAATACCATTTTCCGACATTTTTAATGAATTTAAGACATTTTGAGGCCTTTAATTTAGATACATGAATTTAAGACTTTTTAAGGATCCGCGGACACCCTGAACACACACAACCGTGCAACACTTAAGTCAAAAATCCCGAGTCTAAACTGAATAACGTATGTGTGTGTGTCTGTGTGTGTGAAGCCAAAGTGTTTTTGCATGAGGAATCTGGACGGGGAGACAAGCAGCAGCAGTAAATAAATAGATTAATACTCATTATGAACAAGAACGCCCACTCGTGTGTCTGTAACTTTTTTTTCTTAACTTTGGGAAGTGGCACGGGACATCTAAAAGTTTGCTGACCCCTGTAGTAGCGGTCCATCCAGTGTGTGGAAATACTTCAGTAAAGTTGAAACCTGTACTACTGTCACTTGCAAAACAATGAAGTCCTTTCTGGAATACAACAAAAGTACAAGTGCCATGCACACTCACCTGAAAAAGCATCCTCTAATGCCAGCTGCTGAGGAACGATCCAAACCCTCTCGACACCAGTCAACTGGCTACTTCACCAAACGCCCTGCCATAACAGGCCATAACAAGATGGCTCCAAATCACCAATTTGCTGGTGAATTTCATTGTGAAATATATTTGACCTTTAGTTGCAGTACATCAGAGAAAGCTTCATAGACCTACTGGCTTTTTTTAACCTGGCTACAATGTCCCATCTTACAACACGCTGTTGAACACTATTAAACAGCACTACGACAGCCAGGATCAAAGAGCAAAAACTGACTGAGCAAGACTATGAGTAGGCTTACAGGCTAGATCTTGCCTGAGTTTTGTTTACCTCAAGTGTTTTTCCTGACGTTTCAATTTTTCTTTTTTTGTACCTTAATGGGAGTTTTACCACATATAAGTTATTAATGCATACATTGATGCAGTTGAGTTGCAAGCTGTTGTTTCTGTTCTGTATAAATTATGTGTATGAGCTGTCTGCTGTCAGCATATACATTAAATTTTGCTAATAGGTTGTCACTTGTTGCAAAGCAGTCCCTTCTCCTGTGCTGTTAGTCAATGTTGACTCGACTTTCATCACAAAACAGTCGACTTTGAAAAAATCTGAAGTCATGTAACCCCTAACAGACACAAAAAAGTTGCACCACAAACATGCCTGCCTGCCCACCCATCAATCCATCCATCCATCCATCCACCCATCTACCTTAACATCATGCTCCTGCAGGTGTCTTCCTCTGGCTTGCAGGTACCCGCAAGGAGCAGCAGCACCACTTCCAGGGGAAACCCAAACTTTTCCCCATCTTGAGTCTGAAAGACACAAAGAGTTGTAATGAGGTTGCTGAGAACCGCCGCAGGTTAAGGATTTTAACATAACCTAAGTCAACTTACCTTTATAAGGATTAATTAAAGAACAATGAGAGATAGAGATGTTTTGATTTTAACTATGCAGTTAATGCACTGGGCACTACTGCTTCTGATAAAAAACTAAAAAGTTTCAAAAGATACTGACATTTCAAGAGCTTTTGGGGACAAAAACAATGTCACCATTGTGAAGGTGTCCACCTTTTCTTTGGGAATTTGTAAGGCCACCTTCAGGACAGACACACACAACACCTGTAGTTAAATTATATGCTTTACACTTCTGGTCAAATCTGAATGTCCGACACCTTTTATAAGAGAACACAAGCCGTTTTCTGTACAATCGCTACGTATTTCGTATGCGTAAGGTCACCGAATGTTTGTAATACTCCCACGTGTATTACAAAAAGACTTGAAATGGGCCATTTGAGACTACTGACATTATGTAGACCAGTGACAGACCTTAGTCGGTATGCAGATATTGGATCGTCGACAGCAGAATGGTCACCAGAAACTACAAAGTTATTTTCCTGCAGCTGCACTGCTTTCACACTGCCCAAAAAAACCCGCTAACATGCGCCAATTTACACTGACCAAAGGCGGACATGAGCGGGGTTTTGCCAGTGTGAAAGCAGTAACATGTCCATTTACATTACTGCCACGTGGTAATTAATCAGAGCCTCTGAATAGCACAAAGCCTTTGCATACCAACACGGCCGAATGGGTCTCCATGTTAACTGTTCCAATAGATTTGATCATTCTTCCAACGCATGCCAGGCTAACCACATGCATACAAACCGCTTGTCACTCAACAAGTCAAACAGACTGACGAATGGATGACGTTGCTGACTAGTGAGCCGCTATTGCAGCAGTGTCGTCAACCAGCACTTGCCCCCATCAGCGTTACCGTTGGCCTAACATGACATTTAACATCCTGGGACTTCACAACTATATTATTCATAACTGCCTGGTTTACTACTAACAAAAGACGTGGGATGAGTATTAATCTTAACAATACGACTGGCTATTTCTCGCAAATTCACTGATTACACTGCGGCCGTAACCACGTGACACGTTTTCCTGCGTAGTGGCTGCTTAGCTCGCTCACATACTCAAAACTCTGCGGCCTGCGTCTTTTCCAAACACGAGGCGAAACAAAGAACAGCTCAACACCACATTAGCCAACATCTTACACAATGTGTTAATTACCTCGTCTACTGTATCTGTGGCGAACAAATCCATATTGTACGCGGTCAAAATATGCTTAGTTTCTTTCGTTCGTAAAACGCGCTTACCGAAATAGAAGCCATTTTGTAGATGGTCCCAGGCACGTTCGCAAGCCCCCCCCCCCCACACACACACACACACGGGACGTCATTTTAAAGGCCCAGTTGTCCTCCATATGGGAACAGGTCTGAATACAGCGGCATGTACAGTATGAGAGATATGAGCAAAAACGCCATGTCGACTCAAATGAACCGCTGGGTCTCAATGACACAGTAGCTCGCTCAACGGTAAAATGGCTGACGGAGCCTGTGTGGCAAATAACGCGCGGAACATGGCGCCAAGCTTGCAGGACAAAAGACAGGTTTTGACCAGTGTCTCTGGCCAGCCCCTCGCTCACAAACCTAACGTTACGTTTCCCAAGTTAAGTGGCGAAGACACGTTCAAGTCGGCGACATTAAAAAAAACAGCCATTTTAGCTATCCACATACACACAAGTTGTCTTCACTCCAGTTGGTAACCCGTGTTAAGGCCGGCATTAGCTGCTAAGTAGGCGTTATAACCTGATATAAGAAAAAATATGTCCCACAGAATACCACACAAAACAGCTTGCATTGACTTATGTGCACATTACATTAAGTCGCAACGTTATTTCTCAATCAGCAATATTCGGAAACTTTACATCTGGATAAAAATAAAGTTACCTCCTGTCACGACCTCCTAACGAAACGCAGCGGACACGGGCTCGTCACAACATGGCGGCGATCAGGATAATGACCTCCCATCACCCCACGCGTGCGTCCCGCCCCTAAAGCGCCCGCCAATTATATTCAATTTTTAAAAACAGTATTTTATTTCAAATTGTTTATGTGATGAAAGAATACTGTTTCACTTCTTCGTTTTCACATCTAGGCAAATATTACGTGTTATATGGGTCCAAATTAAGTTACCTGAATCTGATCCATCCATTTCCCAAACCGCCTATCCTGCTCTGAGGTGGCGGGGATGCTGGAGCCTATCCCAGCAGTCACTCTGACCTTTCAGGCTAAACACGATTTCATTTCAATTCCATTTAGCTGCAGTTAATTGCGATTACATGCGCTTGACCCATGCCAAACTCGGAATGACACAACTGAATCAGGTGTGTATATATACACTCACTGGCCACTTTATTAGGTACACCTTGCTAGTACCGGGTTGGACCCCCTTTTGCCTTCAGAACTGCCTTAATCCTTCGTGGCATAGATTCAACAAGGTACTGGAAACATTCCTCAGAGAGTTTGGTCCATATTGACATGATAGCATCACGCAGTTGCTGCAGATTTGTCGGCTGCACATCCATGATGCGAATCTCCCGGTCCACCACATCCCAAAGGTGCTCTATTGGATTGAGATCTGGTGACTGTGGAGGCCATTTGAGTACAGTGAACTCATTGTCATGTTCAAGAAACCAGTCTGAGATGATTCGAGCTTTATGACATGGCGCGTTATCCTGCTGGAAGTAGCCATCAGAAGATGGGAACACTGTGGTCATAAAGGGATGGACATGGTCAGCAACAATACTCAGGTAGGCTGTGGCGTTGACACGATGCTCAATTGGTACTAAGGGGCCCAAAGTGTGCCAAGAAAATATCCCCCACACCATTACACCACCACCACCAGCCTGAACCGTTGATACAAGGCAGGATGGATCCATGCTTTCATGTTG
>JAPXVT010203194.1:0-10827 GCA_029823135.1 Acanthurus reversus | reverse complement strand
AACAGATGGAAAAGTGCTAACATTATGTCACACAACACACAAGGAGCAATTACTTAAACAGAAACTCTGTCCTTAAGCACTGATTTCGAATGAAAGTTCCTTTTCCTACAGACACAAATATGATCCTTTTTAATATAATTCAAATATATTTTAGTGCATGTAGACTAAATGATGTAACTGTTGTCTCTATATGCTTTGTGTACTTCAAAGAATGGAAAATATTTCTCTGATTGAAAAAGGACTAACACACACCTCAAATGTTTCTCCAGCTGTTAGAACATGATTTGAACTGATGTCAACACATGGATTAGATCAGCATTTTGTTCCCTTTGTGTTCTAAGTAAAGCACTATTTGTCAGACAAAACAGGTGGCAGGGTTGCTTGTGTGCCTGAAACCAGAAAGGTGTTTCATCAGAAGGCTCAGAAAAGCTGAGCTTCTCATTAAAAAAAAGCCTGGATTGAATTATTTAGCAAGCTGGATTAAACTGTCTAGAAAGTCTGGTTCAAGGACTTGTGAAGTCCTGTGTGAGCAATGTGAACTATTGTGTCATATCAGCTTTAGTTGCAGTGCATTTCAAAGCAACATGTAAACTTGAACACCGTACAGATGCTAAAACCCTCACAGAGGAAACTTTTTTCAATCAGTCAGATTGAAAATAGACACATTTTCTCTTTGCTCTTACTGGTCTTCATTGCGAAACACCATCCAGGTGATGCTGACGCCGATGCAGACGGCCGACAGCAGCAACATCCGGATCTGCGGCCGTTTGTGCAGGTATGGCAGGTTGTTCTCTGGAACCCTGTGGTCATGAGATGAGGTCCACAGTAGATCAGTGGGGGAAAACAATTAATATCCCATATCAGCACATTTTTGGCCAAACATTTACTTTCAGTATTTATATACTTGAATTAATATCTTGACTCCCCATCGCTATATCTGACCACAAAATTTGCAGATGCAAATAACTAACTTTAAATATATGTACTGATCTTAACAGTCCCACAGAGACTGTTTAGGTATGGTATTATGATTTTCTTGTGCTTTTTCTTGATAAAATTTCAGAAAACAATAGAGCATGTTGATAGCAGACTTTTTAAAAAAGACAGAATGATAAAAACCATACAGACGTGTCTTACCTGCACTTGCAGAAAGGGAGTCTCCTGACAAAAGGCCACAGACAGCTGTGGAGCCCGACAGAGGAGGCCACACAGAAGATGGCTATGACCCAAATAGCTAAACGGAGTGAAAACAGCAAGCAGGCAGAAGATTATCGTATACTATTACATGATATTCACTCCTATTCCATTTCAGAAATTTTTGGGTGTCTTGCTCATTTGCAAACTAAGTCCTTAAATCTATAAATTGTGGTCAGTTTAAGATATTAGTGTGATTACTGAGTGTGCTGAGTGAATGAACAACAGCTGATAAAAGACCTGAAAGTGTTTTTCAGGAGCCGTCAATATTATAAATCTGTTTATCAGAGAAACCTTATCTGGGCCTTTAGGCTCTTTACACCAAGTGGTGCACAGATTCTGATCTGTAAACTGCATCTACAGCCTCATAATGCTGAACACTGAGCAGCTCTGCTAGAGGAAACGAGGTTAAAGAGCCTGCTGTAGCTTGAGTAGTTCGGAGGACTCTTGAGTCAACAGTGGAGCTAAAGAGAGGAATCATTAACTCACTTTTCTTATCCAGGATCTGCTTAGATGTTCTGGGCATTCAACCAAAAACCTTTCTTGTTCTAAATCCTGCTTGTCAGCTGCTGAAAACCGTGTTATATCACACACTGCTGAGCAGCGATGACACCTGACAGAGATCACTTTAAAAATATTTTAGCAACAAAGCAACAACTTACGAAGAACAATTTGATGATGTCCCAAAAACACCAGCCATACGTATTAATACAGTGCAAAGACATTACAAATGGCAGCCTTGTAAGTTATATAATCAGGTGCTGAAAAGGTTTGAACTCGTGTCTCAGTAAAGGAAGCCTGAGATGCAGTTGAAAGCTAAGAAAAGCTAGTTTAACTAGCTGGATTATTTGTCCTCTTCACTGCCTGTTTTCCAAGCGAATGCCTCACTGAGCCATGCCAGACCACAATGAACCAGGGAAAAATTACAGACTGGCTTTCTGAGGCAAACCATCTGAAACATTAAATACCAGGCAGACGGGACTGGAACCACTATCACTCTACTGGTCACAAAAAAAATCCAATCTGACCAAAGAGCTTTTTTTTTAAAAAAAAAACACATGACTCAGATCTTTGATCCAGAGCAGCGTGTGGAGTGTCATATTAGTAGCTCAGGTCAAATGATGTGTGATGGAGCTTGTCGTACCCAGACGGTCGTAGAAGAAGTAGAGTAGCACCAGCATGCTGCAGCACATGACCACGAACACGCAGATCATGATCGGTGTGACGTCCACCGTCTCCTCGTCCTGCTTCTCTGCTCCGTCGTCCCGCTTGTGCTTCATGTAGCGTCTGCAGGAGGAGACGCTTAATTCAGAGAGGCAAGCTGACCTGCTGAGGCCTGCTTGAGTACCTAAAAAATCTAAAGACTAATGATTAATATCCATGCACATTCATCTGCTTCAGCTATCTTATTAAGCTAAGTAGTCTGGGGCAAGGAAGTATCTTTGGTTTTTGTCTTTTACTACTTACAGATTCACCGATGCTTGGTGACAAAGCAGCCAGGATGAACGTCCCCCTATCCACAGTCAATATTTACCATCATTTCACTGGCTGGCTAGCAACTGCTTTGCTTCCTTCCTGAGCTCAAAACATACAACAAATATCCCAAACTGTGTGTTTTTTTTGTTTTGTTTTTTTTTGCCTCTGGTCCTGTGCGTCAGAGACCCCATCTGACAGTGAACTCGGTCACCTTGCCAACTGAGTGGGATTGGTTTAAGTTGGTGAGTCACTCATATGGCCTCAAATAAACAACAGTGCCCTTTAGTGGAGTTGCAGCAGCACAATGCGGCCTGATTGGTCTGAAAAGAAGAGACGAACGCACGCGAAGACTGAGCAGTCATACGTTTGAACTTCTTTGCAAAGAAAACGATGACTAATTTTCCCCGGAGATAACTCCCCTGATAACTGAACTTTGATTTAAATTTAGCAGTGGAGGCTAAAAGCATGGTACACACAGGAACAAGGAAACTTTGTGTCCTGGAACAATGTAACATGAGGTAATTCAGTGTTGGGTCAGATTTATCGCAGAATTACTGTCGATCAAGTACCATTTTTGACTTTATCTTTACATAAATGAAGCCAGTGTTGCAATACTTTCCATATAACTGTGGTCGGTTCAGTTTAAATAAACATTCATTAAGGGGATATCCTGTCTTCTGAAAAAAAAGCCCTTAATGTCTAAACCCTCCAGTGCATCAGTGCCTGTGATGAGCTATTTCTGTACATGGTTAACACCCGAACCCATCTGAGCACTAAAAACATGGAGAGCTGACCCACATCAAATGTCGGTTTCCAGTTCTATTCCTCTATCACATCTACTTACTTCTTGCTGTCTCTGCTGCCAGCCCAGTAACCTCCAATGGCAACTGTTCCCACTGCCATTAAAAAGATGATCACCATGTTGTAGTCCAACACTGGCTCATTGGGTGCGTACATGGCAACCACTCTTCCTTTACCAAAGGTCTGCAGGAATGTGAAACAGCATTGCATCAGCTGAAGGCTGAAACTTTTGATGAATTCAAACATATGAAAACATTTGTCTCCCTTTGTAGATTTTTCATCAAGCATGCATTATTTTACATTTGGCAAAGGTTCATTTTGTACTTGTTCTTGACTTCTACCCACAATGAAGTATGCAGACATCTGTCTCTGATGTCAGACTGTAAAATGTTTAGACTTAGTAAATCATGTTCCTAGAATCATCAAATTGTCTTTGTGACCAAGTCAGCATTCAAAAAAATGAAGATATTGTGACATTCTAAAAAAAAGTGATGGCGTGTTGTTGACAATACAGGAATGAAAGTCTTTTTTGGTGAAGTGCTGTAGACGGTACAGGTGATAGTTGGGTTGCGTTTTGTACCTTCTAATATTCATTCATCACTCCATAAATAGAAAGACAAGGTGAGTCTTATTGTGGGGATCACAATAGCAACAGGTGACGTCAGGCTTCATAGTCGTTTTGAATACTCCTGGTCTGTGACTGGACATTACATAATGAGATTTACTCTCCTTCAGCCTAGCAGGAAATTCCCTGTCGATTGTCCGGGGCTCAAAACATTCCTGGAAGACCTTTACTTTCCACTGAAATCGGTTTGCAAATGTGTCTGTGATTGAACATAGTTGACTATTACAGTAATTTGCTTTTGTTTCCTCAAGCAAGATTGACATTCAGCCACATGTCTTAGCCAGTGTACAACGTGTACACCAGGACTAGAATAACTAGATTAGTTAGCTGTACTAGATGAATGGAGGCTAATCTGCAGCACTTTAAACAGTCACTCCTCTCCTCCATACTTTCTCACACACTGATACCACGAAGGAAGAAACAATAAACTCTAGCCATAACAGATTTTATCTTAAAACAAATACATCTGCACCAAAGAGATAATGTTCTGTGGTTTCAATGCTAAATCTTATCTAAAGTTGTGTCAGCATCTGCAGAAGCTCATTTCATTCTTGTAGTTTTAAAGAGTTATTGCTTTGCACTTGCAACAGCTGAAAAGAGGCAGAGGCCTGAACACCTGCTGAGAGTATGCTGCTAGCGACACTGAAATGCCTCCATTCAGCAGAGAACAGCAAGAGGGCTGACACAAAGTCCCTCAAGACAAAGACAAAGTACATAGTTATAGAAAAAAACAACTAGGTGCTTTCCTGTCTTGTTACCGGACATGAGCTGAATGACACAGAGAGGACGATGAACACGCGAGACACATCACACTTTGGCTGCGAGGACAACGGATTTCAACACCGTATGAGACGGACAGTTGAGCACTTGTGCTGTTACGTGTGAGTCAGAGTGTTGTGCTTTTCCATGAAAATAAATCCAACTTCTCTTCTCACAATCCCTAATAATAGATACTAGTGGTTATGATAACTACAGGGAAATATGACAGAACCTTCTCAAATGCTGAATAAGAGGACCGTATACCTAAAACCTAAAGTCGATCAACTTAAAATCAAGCAGCAAAAAGTTTTCAGATTATGTTTTTAAAGGTAGAGTGCGTCGGATTTTGGGGGACTTATGTAAAATTTTGCAGAAATGGACTATAATAGTCGGAAGTATGTTTTTGTATGGGTGTATAACACCTGTGAATAAGAATTCTTGTGTTTTCATTACCTTAGATTGATTCTTTTATCCACAGAGGGAACAGATCCTCTTCCACGTAGCTCAACATGTTGCAACCCCATGTTTGTACTGTAGCCCAAAATAGAAAAAAACCAAACACTGGCTTTTAAGAGCATCGGGGCCACTGCAGGTCCTCCTTATGCATATATCCATGTAATATTATTATAGCAATATGACCATGGCGGAGCAAAGTAATTTTTTGTTTAAATTAAATAGCCACTCACATACTTGAAGCTAGATGTCGTCTTACAGATAACAGATTTGTATGGTCAGTGATTTTCATTTTACTGAGCTAAAGCTGAAGTTATCAGCATACTCAATAATGTTGTGACTTCATTATAATAAACCATCAACAAGATATAGCTTGTTTGCAACTATGGCCCAGTTGTTCTTGTGCCACTAGACCCAGGCTGTGAACCCTTTAATTTATCCTCAGTACTTCGCCACAAAAACAGTTTTGATTTTCATAATCCAAGCTAGAGGCAGATATTAAGAATGACCCTTTAGAAATAGTGGTCTCATTTCTTATGTAGGTCATATAGAGACATTAGTAATAAATTTAGACTGTTTCCTAACTATTTAAAAGTTTCTCGTACTGCGATTAAACGTCTTAGTAAGTTTAGACTGTTAAACAAAATTAGAAATCTGAAGACATCAGCCTGGGGTGTGTAACGTTGTGCGGGACGCATTTTACTTCTTTTCAAATAAATTATTCAGTAATAAAAAGTGTCATTACTGGCACCCCTGTGAGCAGAATCACACTGTTAAAAAACAAAGCAGACTCATGACTTTTGTTTGGGTTTTGTGGGTCAGTGTTCACTTCCTTGTTTTGATGTCAAGCAGTCGCTTGTTTTGTGCAAACATACTTGAAGTAGTTGTCAAACACTAAGGAGTTCAGAGCAGCTGGTTGACACCCTGAGGGCAAATGGACTAATAAACTCACTCTCACACACACACAAATGCACTCACCTGCCAGTCATGTGACAGCTCCTCCTAATTACACTCTAATGTGACAGTGATACCTTTTGGCTTTGAATTGGATTTTAATAACATTCCAAAGCAAACGTTTTGCTTTCTTTTTGTTTGTAGTTTCTGTCTCTCTGAATATTTGTTAAGTCATGCACAAGTGTAAGAAAGTACCACATAACTCTTTAGATTAACATGTTCTCTCATTAGTTAAAACACACAAGAATGTACCAGCAAGTTAATCACTCATGATCACAGGATTTCAACTTTTCCTTGTCGAACGGGCCCACTCTAAAAACACACCCACGCGTGCCTGCGGTTTGGGTTACCAGCATCCATTTTTTAAACCTTTAAAGGTACTTTATGTAACAATTGAGTGGATCACAGTACATTTCCTCACTTTTTTTTTTTGTCATGGCTTTGTTCAAATGTGGCTAATAATGTGGTCAAATGCACTTCAAATCACTTGACCTGATCTTAATCTGTAGGCCCCGTATACAGTATAGAGTTGATGTTTATGTTCTATATGGTTGCAGTTAGGATTTGTGGCATTTACCTAAGAGTCTGGGTTCAAATCCCAGTATGGAAACAGTTTCCTGTCTATCACGTGACAGTCACGGTCAACATTACACTGTCAAGCAGTCTGGTACTTTCATAGCACAGTGTAAACTAGCCACTAACCCTTTACATTCAGTACACAGAACTAATTTGACATTTATATATGACCTGAACTGTGATTAACTTTCACTTCTATCTAGTTGTTACCCTTTACTTTACTTTATAGTCCATACCTACATGGCTATTTCTCAAAGCAAGGTTTTACCAACTTTCTTCTAAGAAATTCCCATCCACATAAGCACTGTTTTAAAAAATCTAAGTCCAAATGAAAACACAAAAACACAATTAAATCTCATTAACGAGTATGTCAAACTAACAGGCATAGATATAACTCTTCCCCTACAGCATTACTGACCAATGAAACCTTCAGAGCACAATCTGACGTCTGCATTTCTCATTATACTGAAAGAGTAACTCTACATTTATGTTCACACATGTAAAAAAGTCCTGTTAGCAGTGTCAGCAGCATCGCTAAATTACCTCATGTAAACAAAGCAAGCATAGCAGCGCACTCTCTGACAGCAAATGTAAGCGATAGATATCATCAATCTGTTGTCACAGACAGAAAGATCTATTTTCCTTGTCTTCACAGCAACACTGCCAACGCAGTTTCTGAATATATCTTCACCCTGGCCTCCTTTTTTTATAAGATAGATTTTCAGTGACTAATACTGTGTTTGTGTGTGGACAAAAGGCCAAACTGCAAAAATAAAGTAATTAGAAAAAGGAAGACGAAAAGCTCGTCTCAATAAAATATCAGCGTACATGCGACGAGGCACGACTGTGAATGTTTATAATCACTTTAAATCCAAACTAGCACCATTAAAATACCCTCCTGATAAAGTGTGGACTAGAAAAAAACTCATTCTGAAGTACTTTTCTCACTCTTTACCTATTTAACAGTTTCTTTTCATTCATCAGACTCAGACATACAACAGAAAGCACAGGCACACACACTGTTTCACCTCTTGGGGTTTCGTTGTGTATCTAAGCTGGGTTCCATTGAAAATACCTCCACAAAGTCTCCAGTGTGCAGCTCCAGTCCCTCCCCACATTGTCCTTTGTCCTGCGCAGCATTCCTGGTAATCCAAGCAGCTACCTGTTTCCCTTGAGACTCAGGTGGAGACAAATGTGTGTGTGCATGTGTTTGTATTTGTGATTGGAGCGCAGAGCGTGTAGAGGTAATGTTTTTATAGTTATGTGTGTGTGTGTGTGTGTGTGTGAAGCTGCTGTAAAAAAGCCCTACTGTAGTGATGTTTATTTTAGCGTTCTGAATTAAAAAAAAAACAAATGAGCAGAGGAGGAGCAGCTTTAGTTAAAAGTCCCAGGTGTTTTTTGGGCAGATTTCTGCTGGGAAAGTGTGTGTGTGTGTGTGTATGTGTGTGTCTCATTTGCTTTCTCACAGTGTTGACTTAACGAAATGTTCATGAATATGAGTCATTACTTCCCCTTTATGTAATGTGTGAGTGTGTGCTTGCGTAGGAAGATTATTGCTTATCTTAGGAACTGAATAATGCAGATGAGCAGGCAAATACATGCACATTCACACAAACAGAAGGTGTGAATGCATTTCAGTCATGGTGTTGTGCAAAAGAGATATCGTGTGAATAGGATCATTACTGTACAAATGTGGGCTCCTCAAAGGGAATACGTCTGCATTTGGGTTGCAAATACTATTTTTACTTAGATTTTTATTGTATTTTCTTTGTTAACTGTTTATATGTGTATTAAACATTAGGAACAAGTTTTTCAGATCCCAAGATGACATCTTCAAAAAGCAATTCAAAAGCCCCAAAAATTCAGTTCAATGGAGAAAAAACAGGCAAATCCACACATTTACGAAGCTGAAGCCAACAAATTTTTGGCAGTTCTATTTGAATAATGACTCTAATGATGGTCTTAACAAATAATTGCTAATCATTTCAGCTTTTGTGAATTAGAATAACCTTTTTGGGTGTAAAGCCTCTTATGTCCTCCTGTCTCAAAGCTTTGTGTTACCTACTGCTGAGATCTGAAGCTCAGAGTGACAGAAGAGCCACTGGTAACACAGACAAAATTCAGAATATCAAAGGAGAAGCATTAAAGGATTCACTTTATAGGTGAAAATTTCTATGGTGGAAGCAGTAGAAGAGCTCAGGGCTTATAATAATGGGGAGAAAGAGAGTAAGAGAGGATGAAAAGAACAAAGAGAGAGACAGAGATGTGAAGCCTCTGCAGAGAAATGCCTCTTATCTCTGGAGCTCAGTCTGACAAACACAAACAGAAAGGCTGCTGTTCTTTCTCTGCTGCCCTTCTCTCTCATGCTCCTTTTCTCTCCCTCTCTCTGTCTTTAAAATCTGTTTCTCTATATTTCTTCCTCCTTCCTGTCCAGTTTGTCTCTCACTCTTTTGCTCACCTTCCAGTAACTTCCCTATACTCGCTCACACTAAATCACAGCTTCATCAGTGTGGATCAAACCAGTCGATGTCCCTACATGTGTCTGCTCATTCAGTCCCTAAGCAAACTGTAAGGCTCCATCTGTGCTTTTTCTCCTTCGCAAAATACTTGTTTGGCTCTAGAGACAAAACAGTTACTGTGTCCAACAACATCTACAGCACATTAAAAAATCCTCAAGTGTAAAATTGCTTTGATCTAGTTTCACTCAAATGCCAAGCCTCAAACGTGTTCCTCAGATATTTGTAGGGAGCGGTCATCACTGAGGATCTTAGATAAGATGCATCTTTTCAAGGAAGTAAACTTAAACTTTTCAAATGCACAGCACTTTAAAGTGATGAAATACATATACACATCAGTTTGCATCAATATTTCCCTGTTTTTTTATATGTTTGTATTAATATTTATGAAATATTCTTTATTGCATATTAGGATGTTCTTAGGAAAGATTCTGCAAAAATTGAAAAAACTGCTTCTTCTTTTTTTTTAGTTTGCAATACTCTTACACATTCATGATCTGGCAGCCATGACACACTTTTACATTTGGATCATTAGGGCCTTGGAATGCATGGTCATGCACATAATTCTCCAGCATGCCAGAGGGGCACATAAATGACTCTTTGAGCATTAAAATGGTTTCGATGTTGAGCATTCAGCATAGTCTTAAGGGGTGTGAGGAGCAGTGGATCAAGAGTCTTTTTAATGACGTCTGCAAGTATGCTGTGGTTGCTGTTCAACCTGATAAAGAGGTCAAGTCTTTGATGGCTTTGGGACTGAACTCTAATCTGAAATTAATTGGCTTTTCAGTAAGTAATTAGTTCATGTGACTCTTCCTGTCACTCTCTGTCTGTTTGGTTGTGTATGTGCATGTAAGCATTTATTGTATGCAAGAGCAAACTGGCACTGAAAGTGAAAGTAAGTAGCTACTGAAAACAGGAGTCAGGATCTTAACATGGAGAGAAAGAAACGAAATGGATTCTGTCAGAAGACAAAGGTAGTTAACATAGATTTGTTCTGTAGTAAGATAAGTGTTCAGAATGTAACAACAAGCTCTGTTAGGTCAAAGCACAAATACAACTGGGTAAGGTTTAGGTAAACATCATGGTCTGGGTTTAAATTACTGTTTATTATGGTTAGGGGATTTTTGTCATGATGTTAACAGAAGTAAACACTCAGTTAAATCAGGGAAGGATTGTGACCATGCAATGAAGAAAACAGCATTTAATGTTAATTTGAAATGAGAAAGGAAACAGCGGTCTCCTGTTGATGATTCTGTTATCTGAGTTTTACCTTTGATCTCTTTACAAGTAATACGGCTGCTTGAGGGATTCCTCAGTGGAGTAAACATTGCTCTTTGCCACTTGTTGAAACATATGATGCTGTTTTTCTTGCTTTTAAAAAGCAATAGCACAGGTATAACTACCAACATTGTTTATGTCTGTTTCATTTAAGTATGCCAGAAATCAAAATCAGACCTTTTGTCAAGTAGGTTT
>JAPXVT010202935.1:0-10829 GCA_029823135.1 Acanthurus reversus | reverse complement strand
GGTGTCAGATAGATGAATTACCAGTTAATGTTCATATCCACGCAATAAAAAGATGATTTATATTATTTAATCCTGACTCCATTTCTCTAAACTTTGTCTGGCTCGGTTTTTCACCCAGTTATAGCTGTTAGCCAACATTAAGACAGGTAAAGTAAATATAACTGTCTTCTTTTTACTATAGACTGAATTAATTATTGGCAGTGTTTGTAACTGACAATTGTTAGTTGATAGCTGTATTCTATTGGTTATGTGTGAACTTTTGGTCATGTGGTGTGTGTGTGTGGTCATGTGTGTGAGTGTACCAGCTAATCTTCATATCCACTTAATAAAAATATATTTTAAAGGTTTTAATCTTAATCCTATTGCTCCAATGTTTGTGTCTGGTTTAGTTTTTCACTCAGTTTTAGCTGTTGATTATTATTTAATAATAATTAAGCCAGGTATGATAAATATAACTGTCTACCTCTACTATTGTTAGAATTAATCATATACTGCGGACTGTTTCTAATTGACTTTTGTTAGGTGACCAGGCTATTCTGTCAAGATTGTGTGTGACCGTTTGCTCGTGTGTGTGTGTTCACTTGCATGTTTGCATTCAAATGTGCTGAATTGAAACATTTATACTTAATGAATATTGTTTTTGAGACTTCTAGGTAAAAACTGTGATGCCTGGTACATCATAAATGGAGCAAAATTTCAACAGCTGTTTAAGATTCATACTCACAGAGATAAGACGAGTCTAACATCTTGTTTCCTCTCCTTGACAAAGAGAAGATCCTGAATCGGTGCTTGATTGGTGAGTAAATGAAAATGTAAATTGACTGCAGAGTGGATAAATGTTTGTCTCCCTTGTATTTATAGAATCCTTTCATAAAGTGATTTCAATGATGGACATGATTCACATTCATTTGTCAGTGCAAAAATGCATCCAAAAGTTTACTCTCAGCTAATATGAGGGTTCAGCAGTCTGACTTAAATAAATCAAGTGTTGACCAGGCGGCAGTGTCATATGATGCCCCCAAAATAATAATAATAAAAAAAGAATAATAATTTAAAACATATTAACATTGGAATGCATTTTTGCATAGAACCAGACTCCACATTCAGGGTTTTGAGTCTCTCACTACATGCAGACAACATACTCTTGACACTGCAATGTATATTTTGATCATGGCAGTGTACTTAAACCATCAGTGCTCTGCACTTTCTTTTTCTCCATGTCTGGTGCCCCACCGCTCAACTGAAAGTGATGCTGACATTTGCTGCTACTGCAGCTGTTGTTGTTCATTTTAGAACCACCACCCCAGTATCAACCTGTAGGCTCTGAGCAAACAGCTCCTTAGGAGGAAAGTTATCACCTCTCCCTACTTCCTGCTTTTCAGATTTTGGTGTCTCCTTGTAAGGAGTGATGAAGTCAGAGCCTAGAAAAATAATGTTTGTACATATTGTATGTTCATATGATAATCAATTTACGTATGAGGTGGCTGAATGACATATAGTCACAACTGTCTACAGATTTCTATATTCTCTGCACATTTAAAATTGTGCCAACAGTAATGTACGCAGTATGTAATCTAGGAATCTAAAAAAGAATAAAGTGTCATTATGTCATTGGTGTCGCACCTGAAAGCTCTTGGAGCAGTTAGCATAGCGGAGAATGTGCAGACTGCTCCTCCATCTCTCCCCTCTGTTTCACAGTTTATCAGTTAGCGCTCCCATGAAGTTGTTTCATGCTCTTTTTGAACTTTTTTCAATTTGACACACAGCACAAATCAATGTACGTTAGTCAGTTTATCAGTAGTAACAGTTATCTGATGTAAACAGGAGGGTTTTCACATGGCAGAGCATCACTGCAGGACTGGATGTATCTGGTAACGTTTTGTATAGTTTTGACTTCAGGTAGGCTATAAAGTTATGCTTATGCTAATTCAGGTAACGTTAGTTGTATTACTATACTCTAACTTCAGTCATGGTCTTTTAAATAAAATACAGCTGTACTGGCAGGGATACAGCAGTGTACAGAAGCTGTTTCCATGGAAACCTGTCTGTTCACGTGAGGAACGGTGTGTCACTCCCCATCTTTAAAGACCATAAAGCATGAAGGCTAAATGGGAAACTTTGCTCTTAACTGATAATGTTCAACACAACGATTCCACGCAGCAGGTCGATGTGAACAACGAAGAAAGCTCAGTAACGTTACAGCAAACACAATCATGTGACAGGAATACACAAGGAAACAAATCTGTGAAATAAATGTGTTACATCCATCTGGATGCTGTATGCACGCAGTGTCTACTTCCTGGAGGGGGGGCTTACTGTGACGCATGAAAGCTGTCAATCAACACACTTGACAGATTCCCTCACATAGATATTAGCTTTACATATTATTATTATATCATAGGATTTGTCATAATTGTAAGTTATTTTATCGTTGAAAATGTCATTACATTTGAGCAAATGGAAACAGCTTGATATTACAGCAGTGTAGTGATGAAGCTAATTTTGAAAAAAGGACAGTTAGGAATCAGAAGAATGAATGACAGCTAGCCGCTAGCTAACACCCAGTGAATATAAAAGGACTCATGAGGTCGACAGACATTTCCCTGTTTATTACTGGGCATAAACGTACTGTATTGTGGCCTCGAGTCGTTCTGGTGCCTGCAGGGTGTACGAGAAGAAGGGTGCACTTTGCAAACGCTCAAAAAGTTTCATCTCCACTGCTGCAACTCCATCCTAGGGAAAACACTGACATTAATTTCTAAAGAGATCAGACGGAGCGCTCTCCTGTCCTCTCATCTTCTCTCTTCTCGTAAAAAATCAGCAGTGGCTCACTGTCACTGCTAAATGCATGTAGGGGAAACACTGGAATATTTGTTTTGTCCATGTTTAAAGTCACCCGGCTGAACATGCATGTAAATAATAATTAATACAATTACCATGGTTTTAATTAAATTAATGATGGTTTTCTTTTTTCTGGTTTCACACTGCACAAGAAGAAGAAGAAGTGTTCCTGCTGGTCCTGCTGTTTCTATCATCCCAACCCCCCACCCCCACTCTGTCCTGCTCCATCTATTGTCCCTGTCTTCTTTCTCTCTCCCTAGATTTCACGCTTTCAGTCCGTTGGCTTGTCTAACAGGACTCCCATACAAACCATTGAGAGACAAACCATTGAGAGACAAACCATTGAGAGACAAACCATTGAGAGACAAAACTTTGATGGCAAAAACTTTGATGGCAAAACTTTAAAGAGACAAAACTTCAAAGGCAAACTTTCAGAGACATAACCTTCCAGAGACATTACTTTTCAGAGGCAGAACCTAACCAGTGACCATGCCCAGGAAAGGGAAGAAATCTCAAGCTGCGAAACTGCGCTGGCACAACTTTGGTGAGTCTGAACACTCAACACCAACTGAACAGGCAGTGAGTTCTCATCATCCTCAGAGCAAAAGAGAGGCAAATGTTCCTGATCCTTCTCATGCTAATGTTACATGTGTGTTAGCATCCCGCAGTCAGAATCATCATAAATATGCTGTTTCCAAAAACAGTCAGTGCGCCTGTAACTCTGTGACATTTCTAGCCTTCCTGCATGAGCTACATCACCTCCAAAAGGCAGACCTGGATCTTGTGTTAGATAGAGGCCATGCAATGTATGGACTTGTTCTGAGTCAGCTGATTGTTGATGGACGGTTTGTTCACCCACACTTGAACATTGATGACATTCCTGAGATAATTTTTGGCTACAGACAGCATCACATAAGAACAACATGTGAATCAATGATTGGCTTGTTCACAGCTCCTTGTCACGTCCCAGGCTACATGAACCTCCCAGACAGACTTCAGTGCTTGTCTTCAGGGGTGAACTACTACCTATTGATCATGAGTTCTCAGACCATTGCTGTTTTCCGAGACCAGCAAGGAAGGTATGGCTTTTTTGACCCACACACTAGAAGACCCGATGGCTTGCCCACTGGCCCAGGTGGTAATGGCACAGCTGTCATGTATATTTTCACACGTTTGAGTGATCTGATAACAAAGCTTGTCACATGTTTTCGTATGCTAGGCACCACCCCGCTAAATCAGTATGAGCTAATACCTGTGCTTTTCAACATTGTAGATGAACTCTCTGTTGATGAAAACTTAGCACATGTAGACCCTAATGCAGACATTGTGGTCTCACACGTGATGGAGCAGGACCATAACACTACGTCCAGTGTTACTGACATTACATCAGATGGGAATGAATTAATGCATGTTGGTAGCAATGAAGGTGCAGTGGAATGTCCTACATCAGACACACCACAACAACACATGCCAGATCTATCAAAACTTTCCAAACAACAAAAGAAAAAGTCTAAAAGAGGCTTATGGCTATGCATGACAAAAATGCTGTAAAGCTCAGAAAAGCAGAAAATCCAAAAATGAAAAAAAATCGTAAAGCAAGGGAACGTTATGCTCAAGATACATCTGAAAGTTACCGGGAAAAAAAGAGATCCTATATAAATACTCGTTATCAACAAGACTCTACCTTCCGGCAGAAGCAAAAGTTGTATGTAACAAATCGTTACAGTGAAGACATTGGCTTTAAACAGAGACAGAGATCGTACATAACTAATCGCTACAGTGAAGACATTGGCTTTAAACAGAGACAGAGATCATACATAAACACCCGCTATCGCTCGAATGCTCATTTCAGACAAACTCAAAAGTCTTACAGCACTAATCGTTATGCAAAGGATTCTGCATTCAGATCTAGGCAAAAAGAAAGAATGAGACAAATGATGAGAAACAAGTACAAAAAACATTTTTCATTTATGACAAATATAATGTGGTGTGCTTTGAAAATAAGACAAAAGTACAGACGGATAAACAGACCGCAGAACCACAGAGATGACCGTCTGATCAGAGCAGCTGTAGACATTTTTCGAACACAAATAAAAAATGGGCCAACGTATGTCTGTACAGTTTGCCACAGAGCATTGTTTGCAAATCAAGTGCAATCCTGCAATAGGTCAAAGTATGTTAAAGATCCACGTATTGCTGAAACCTGCCTTACTGGAAAGTTCGTTCATGTTTGTACTGATGAATGCCAGCAGTGCACAGTACCGAATGAGAGAAAGAAAGAGTGGATCTGTCACACTTGTCATGTTCACCTTAAGAATGGCAACATGCCATCGCTTGCCATGGCTAATAATTTGAACCTTGCAGATATTCCACCTGAACTGTGTGATTTAAACATTTTGGAGAGACATCTCATTTCTAAATGCATAGCATTTGCCAAAATAATCCCGCTTCCCAAAGGTCAACAAAGAGCCATTCATGGAAATGTGGTATGTGTTCCATCTGAAGTGCAAGAAACTGTCGATGCCTTACCTCGACTCAGAAGTGAATCTCAAGTCATGAGAGTAAAACTGAAGAGACGGCTGAGCTACAAAGGACATCAGCTGTTCCAAACTGTAACTTGGACTAAACTCATGAGAGCTCTTCTTAAACTTAAAGAGGTCCATCCCCAGTACGTGGACATAACAATCAGAGATGAGGCTGAGTTATGTGACCCAACACTGAATGATGAGGAAGATGATGACACTGATGAGGATGACAAAATGGATGATGGTGAGTATAATGAAGAAGATTTAATGGAAATTGACAGTTTTGAGAACAATGCGCTTTGCAACTCAGAAAGCGATCCTGAACTCACTGAACAAGATATTGATCATGAACTGTGTCAAGATGACAACGAAGAACAGCAGCAGTCAGACAGCGTGGAACAGGATGGTGACGAACCTAACGGCGGCATTGCTCTCGAGTCATGTCTACAGCCAACTGATGTTTCAGAGGAGATACTAAGTTTCAGTGAGGGAATTTACTCTGTTGCTCCCGCTGAGGGAAACAAACCAGTAAACTTTTTCAAAACACCTAAACTTGAGGCGATGGCTTTTCCCGTGCAGTTTCCCACTGGTCAAAACACATTTGATGAAAACAGGCCTTTTAAATTAACACCTTGTGGCTATTTCAAAACCAGGCTTTGCTGTGTCGATGACCGTTTCGCTAGAGATACAAACTACTTGTTCTTTGCACAATTTGTAACAGAAATACATCTGGCCACTTCAAGCATGAGAATACAGTTGCGTAAAGGTAAGCCTTTTACCAGAGATGGTCGCAAGATAAACAATGCCATGTTGCAAGACAAACGCGAGGTTCAAAAACTAGTGCATAATAAAGATGCAATACGTTTCATGGCTCCCCTACGTGGCAGTCCAGCCTACTGGGAAAAGACCACCAAAGATCTGTTTGCCATGATCAGACAGTTAGGAACTCCTACGTTCTTTTGTACATTTTCTGCTGCAGAAATGCGTTGGAAAGAGGTCATTACAGCAATAAAGACTCAACAAGGCGAACGAGTGAATTTTGACGAGCTCGACTGGTCCTCCAAGTGCGAGATACTACGAAGCAACCCTGTGACAACAATGCGCATGTTTGCCAAACGCGTTGAGGCCCTGTTCAGAGATTTGATCCTGTCACCTGCACAACCAATTGGTAAAGTCATTGACTACTTTTACCGTTTGGAGTTTCAGCACAGAGGAAGTCCACACATACACTGCATGATATGGGTTGAAGGAGCACCTGTTTTTGAGGAGGATTCAGACAAGACGATCTGCGATTTTGTTTCCAGATACATCACAGCCGAGTTGCCTGATCCAAACACGCAACCAGAACTGCACAAAAAAGTAACCGAAGTTCAGATGCACAGCAAAAAGCATTCCAAGACATGTGTGAAATATGTCGGTTCTAGCTGTCGTTTTGGATTTCCCAAACAAGTTGCCCCAAATACCATGATTGTGAGACATGCAGAAATCGAAGTAGATGTTGATCGAGAGAATCATGATGAAGCAGAGTCACCAGCAACGACCAAGCTCAGAACACTGAAGCATTTGCTGAATGAACCTGAAATAGCATCTCTGAGTTTAGAGCAGATTCTGGCTCGGTGTGAGCTCACCGTGGACGAATATACAAGTTATCTGTGTATGGCAGCCACAGCAAGTGAAGTGCTACTGAAGCGTGACCCAAAAGACTGTTGGGTAAATGGCTACAACCCTTACCTCCTTGATGCCTGGGATGCCAACATGGATATACAGTTCATTCTGAACCCGTACTCATGTATCATGTATATCTGCAGCTACATCAGCAAGGCCGAACATGGTTTAAGTGAATACCTCAAAATGGTGATTGAGAACTCGCGTCATGAAAATGTCAATGAAAGCGACGAAATGAAACAAGTCATGCAGGCCTACTCCAAGAAAAGAGAAGTAAGTGCTCAAGAGTGTGTGGCTCGTGCATGTAGTCTACACTTGAAAAAGTCAACACGCAGTGTGGTATTTGTACAGACTGACGACAATGCGCTCAAAATGAGTTACCCCATCTCGTTCCTAGAGAACAAAACGGCAGATTCTGAAAATGTGTGGATGAGCGGGTTACCTGACAAGTATAAATCCAGACCTGAAACACCAGAGTTTGAGGAAATGTGCTTGGCCGATTTCGCTGCCACTTGTCGCATTGTCTATGGCAAACAAACAAAGGGTAAAAATGTCCTTCCCCTGCTGAATGAAATGGGATACGTCCAGAGGAGAACAAACGACAAACCTGCTGTCATTCGTTATCGCTCCTTCTCACAGGAAAAGAATCCAGAGGAATTTCACTGCGCTTTGCTAAAGCTTTACCTTCCTTATCGCGCAGAATTCCAGCTGAAAAGCATTCACTTCCCCACGTACAAGTCCTTCCACGACTCTGCTTGCGTTCAGCTACCAGGTTCAGACTGCCTGGAGTCCGTGATCAACATTGTCAAACGAAACAGAGAAAAATATGAGAAACACAGTGAAGAAATCGAAAGTGCCATTGAAGCGTATGAGCAAAACGGTGGCATGATAAATGAGTGGTGTAGCCTTGCTCCTGAGAGTGAAATAGAAAGGTTGGAGTGTATTCAAGAGCTTGAGGCAAGACAACCTGATGACAACATGCAAGAGAATGTACCAGACTATAATCTCAGGTCAGAAGAGAGACCAGAAACCGGAATCACAAGAGAGGCCCCAAACATTGATCCTGCAGTGTTACGTCAGATGTATCAGAACTTGAACCAAAAGCAAGCGTCTGTCTTCTACACCATCAGAGACTGGTGCTTAAAACGTGTCTGTGGCTTGAATTCAGAACAGTTCTTCTTTTACATCAATGGTGGTGCTGGCACAGGTAAGTCTCATCTTATCAAATGCATCCATGCAGAAGCGTCCAAAATTTTGTGCAGACTTCCAAGAAATGCAGAAGAAACTGACATTTCTAAACCCACTGTCCTCTTGACCGCATTCACTGGCACTGCAGCTTTCAACATTTCCGGTACAACATTGCACTGTCTCCTCAAGTTGCCGAGAAGTTTAAAGCCTCCCTTCCAAGGACTTGGTAATAAACTGGATGAAGTCAGAGCAGAGCTTTCAAACGCTGAAATACTCATCATTGATGAAGTATCCATGGTCTCAAAACCTCTCTTTGCCTACGTGGATGCAAGATTGAAACAAATCAAAGGAATCAGGACACCTTTCGGTGGAATGTCAGTTCTTGCTGTTGGAGATTTCTATCAGCTACCACCAGTTCGACAGTCTAGACCTCTGTGCGTCTATGATCCGACTCAGATCGACCTCTGGCGTGACTATTTCAAGATGATCACACTGACTGAGATTATGCGCCAGAAAGACGATGCCCCTTTTGCTGAGATGCTGAACAGACTCCGTGTTAAACAAAAATCAGATGCATTGTCAGACCAGGACAGAGCTCTGCTTTCACAGGCTTTCACTGATCCAGAACACTGCCCAAAGGACATCCTGCATATCTATGCTACAAACAAACAGGTAGATGCACACAACTCTGCAACATTAGCTCTGTTTCACTCCGATATCATAAAAATAGATGCAGACGACTACAAAAAAGATCCCAAAACTGGTAGAATGGCGAGACAAGCTAAACCTTTCAAAGGGACCAACAAAGAGTTACCTGACTCAATAAAAGTTGCCATCGGTGCTCGTGTCATGCTGACCAGAAACATTAACGTGCAATCAGGTCTGTGCAACGGAACTTTTGCGCAAGTTGTAAAAGTAGTGACAGGTGAAAGTGATGATACACACATCGTTAAACTTGGTCTAAACCTGGTAAGTAATGCAGCTGATAATACTGTGTACATAGACAGAGAGGAGGAAAAGCTCAAACAGAAGGGAGTGGTGCGCAGGCAGTTTCCTGTAAGACTTGCATTCGCATGCACTACTCACAAAGTGCAAGGAGCTAGCCATTCATCTGCAGCTGTCTCAATGAAACGCATCTTTGAATATGGCATGGCCTACGTTGCTCTCAGTAGAGTTACCTCGCTCGGCGGACTATACATTCTTGACATGGATGAGAGAAATATCTATGCTAACCCACAGATTTCTGCAGCTCTCGCTGAAATGACAGAAGCTTCTTTGGACCATGTGATGCCTCTCCTTCATGTCATGTCAACATTGAACAGGCCAGAGACTCTCACCGTTGTCCATCATAACACAGAAGGACTGCCATCTCACATCGCTGACATCAGAAGTCACCATGAACTGCATCTCGCAGACATCCTGTGTCTAACAGAAACTCACCTACGAGGATCCTTTGTGTCTGAAAGTCTCCTTTTAGAAGGCTACAACATGTTCAAACGCAACAGAAACGTTTCCTACTCAAACAACGCAGGCATGGCCAACAAAAATGGTGGTGGAGTTGCTATCTACGTGAAAAACCACATCCAAGCATGTGAAAAGCACTACATCCAGAACGCTACTGATATCGAGTTTACTGTCATCAAACTTGAATCTCCAATCAATGCGACAGTTGCTGCTGTCTACAAACCTCCAGGCTACAGCGTCATGTCATTCTTATCAAACCTACAAAGCCTCTTGGATGCACTTGAAATCATGGATCAGCATCCCATCGTGGTCTGTGGAGATTTCAATGAAGATCTGTTGTCCAGAGCGAGCAAGCCGATACTTGAACTGTTCCAGTCTAAAGGATACGAGCAACTCATTACCACCGCTACAACTGACAAGAACACACTGTTGGACCTCATCTTCATCTCTCGACCACAGCGCTGTCTTCATTCTGGCGTTCTGCAAACTTACTACAGCTATCACAATCCCGTGTACTGCATTTTAAACTCTGAAGTATCGTAAACACAACTCGCAAATGTAACCCTCGTAAACTGTTAAATCGTTGCATTTATGACAATAAGCTGATATTGCGTGATTGAATAGATTCAAGGTTGTCACTTCTAAATCAATTTCTCAACATGTTACTTTAACAAAGCTACGAGCAATAATAAAAACTGAGAAGTGTGGTGGGATTGTCCAGTAGCCGGCTGTAACATCTGCCATGGCTGCTCCAGTCTTTCAGAGACTTGGAGGGAGGGTGGGTTGGACGGACGATCTCACCTTCACAAAAACACAAAAGTTCAAAATTATACCTCTATATAATATCTGCACCCTGTGTGCTAAAACTTCATGATGTGTATGTGATATCATTTAAGACAAGATCTTAAATGGTCTGCTTATAACCTGTTCTTGGTTTGACAAGAACCAAGAACTAAATATATATACAAATATACTATATATAAATAAATAATAAATTAAAGCTTGTACTTATCAAATTCAATATCAAATCAGTTTCTCAATATATAACTTGAACAAAACTTTATACGAGCAATACTAAACATTAAAAATTGAGGGGTCATCGTGGGGGGGGATGTAACATCTGCCAAATCAAGGCAAATAAATACA
>JAPXVT010202185.1:0-10836 GCA_029823135.1 Acanthurus reversus | reverse complement strand
AGCCTTCTGTTCCTGACCACGAGTTTGCCTGTGAGTTTTCTGATCTCCGTCTGCCTGTGGCTGTGTGGTGTTTCACCGCTCCTGTTTTTCCCTGACCTGCTGGTTCATCGTTCCTCTGCCTGTTCCCGACTATTCTACTGTTACTCCCTCTGGATTTGTTTGTATCGCTGCCTGCCCTCCGGTTGTCGAACCTGCTTATCTTCTTCAGCTCTGCCTGCCCCCCTTGGTCCAGTGGCAACACACTCGCCTGCCACACAGGAGACCCAGGTTCGAATCTTGCCTTGCCACTTTCCATTTCAAGCTAAATTTCAGTACTACTCCAAGGACTGAATTTATGCAGTTTATTGTCTGCCTGCTGTTGAGTGTTAATAAAGACCACTGCTACTGCTACTTGAGAGTTTGTGTTGCATTTGGGTTCTGCCACACCCCGTGACAGTGATCCCTGATCGTCGGGCATCCAACCTCTTTGAGAAGCCTTGCCAGTCAAAGCTTCTCCACATTGCTTTTGTTGCCACTATCGACAGCATGGCTAAAACAAAGTTCCTACAAATTGAGGACTCGAAGTGCAAAGCTCTTTGCCTGCCACACCGTGGAGGCTACGCCATTTTCCCTTTGTTGCACAAAATCGAATGAACTGGAGTGGACTGGATATTGGTGTGAAGACAGTTTTTCAGTTTTTTTTTTTCTTTTTTTTTTGCAAGTGGGTGGATGTTTTTTCCCCCTTATTTATTAACAATATTTCATTCAGTTGATACAGCACTTTCTTGGACACTCAAAGACACTTTACAGAATCCATTTCGGAGACAAATATCAGTAGGCAGAGAGGGGAAGAATTAATTGCAGCAAAGGGCTTCTAGATTCTGGATTTAAACAAGACAGTGCAGCAACGACCAGTGTTGCCTCAGCATCCTTCGAATTTTTTTTGCACTTGGCCAAACAAAACTCTAATAATTTATTTATACATCTTTCAGACAATTATGTACGCAAGGTGTGTCTGGATGGAGGGGGAGAAACATTTCGAAGGGGTTGTTCCCAAAAACTGGATATTAGAAGAAGAAAAAATCTTGAGGTGGCCCAAACACAATGCGCGTCTAGCGCATAAAAAGAAGACTGACCCACAAGAGGACTGGGAGACTTTCACGCTTGTGAAAATAAAGATGACTTCAGGTATGTCATTTCCATATAAGAAAAAATTAATTCGAAAAATAGTGAAGCAGACAAATCAATGTTTGTTTTCTCATTTATCTTGTCATTTATAGTCAGAGACGGTACATGTGTACTTTACCTTTTCTAGAAAACGAGAAAGCGTGTAATGAGTATGACTACACGTCCTCTGCCCAAACTGATGCCGAAATAACCATACGACAACCTCCAACAAAAAGGCTGAAGAAAAAAAGAACATTTGAGGAATATATAGACGGTAATTTAATAAATGCTCCCAAATGTAAAAATGTCACTCATGTTATATTGTAAAAGCTCTTACAGTATTTATCTATTGATTTCAGACTTTGTGTCAGAAGAAGAAGTCAAGTCAAAGCCACCAAGTGAGTATGAATACATTGCTTTACTCTATTACAACTCTATAACGCTTTTTACAACATAATTACCGTAGTGCACGATGATGTATGAATCTTTACTGTTATACCTAGGTAAGAAATCCAGTCTGGAGGATTATCCAAAGCCTCCAACTCCTTCAAAATTTGACACTGTTGGAGGTAAGTAGAGTGGGCTATCTCAGTATGCCACGGTTCAACAAGAGTCATACTATTTGGCATGATATGGTTGGATGGATGACAGATAATTTAATATAGCATTATCGTACTGTACATACTAGTATATTACCTTAATTTAAAGGTTGGATACAAATCAAGTTATCTGGATTGGTGTCAAATATAAGCTTCATGCATGGTATTTGAAATGTGATTCCAGGATGCTCTGTGGATGAGTTGGCCGATCCCACAGGCTTAAGTGACAACAGTGCTGAAAATTCCAGTACTCATGGTAAGAGGCAAGCCATCATTTAAAACTCTATATTATTTGTGAAATTTGAAGACTCCTTATTGTCAAGAATAAACTCTTTCTTATGTCACAGCTCAGTGCTTATTAATTATTTTAGGTGTGTTCCTGTTGTCCTGTTCCACATCTGCTCTTGTTGATGTTATAGGGCAGCAATCCGACCATGGGAGTGATGTAGTCTACTCCACGCCTCAGTCCCTCATCTGCGGGTTCATCTTCAAACTCAACTCCCAGACATGGTAGGATGATCATACAGACTTGTGTATATATAAAGAATATAGTTTTGTGTTTATGGATAAATAAACCACGGCAGGACGTATGGAACCCTGACATGAAACAGAGGAGTTTCATTCATCCTGAATTGGTTAATTTCCTAAAAACAATTGACCGGCTGTACATTATAATTATTACATTATATATTATTAATAATTACATTACTAATTACAGAAAATGGGTTGTGTCTGTGTTACGGAGGCACCACTTAGACGAGCAGCTCAGACATAAGCTCAGATCAGCAGGTTGGGTTTTCAGCTATTAGGTGGCAGGAGCCTCCACTCTCTACACAAGTGACAAGTCGTTATCTTAACATCCCAATTTATCCAAAGCCGTTTGATTAAAGTAAGAATTATGCGTAAGGTAAATATCCCACATAGTTTCTCTTTTCTGTGCCTCGCTCGTCAGAGCGCGTGTCCCTAGCAACGGCCTGGAAAACGGTAATTGACAACAGTCATTTATACGTTATCAGCTGACTGCTGAGGGCAGCGATTGACCGATCAGAGCGCAACGTTCAAGAGATTATTTATTAAGTGTGTTATGAATTTGTTTGATATATGCTTATGTTTGCCATATACATTCTGTGCATATTTTGCATGCAGCATGATTCTGTTTTCCTGTCCCACATGTGCTGGTGTTGGTGCAGTAGGAGACAGAGAGCAAGCCTCTTTATCAGTGGGTGAGGTATCCCCCGTGATACCACACCCTCTAGGAAGGTCAACTCCCCGACAAGGTAATATATCCATCCATTTCATTCCGCTATTATCTGGGGCTGGGTCGTGGGGGCAGCAGCCTGAGCAGGGACACCCAAACTTCCCTCTCCCTAAACACTTCCTCCAGCGCTTATGGGGCAATATATTGTAAACGGCTAATGTCTTGCTGTTGTCGGAATGTTGTCCAATAACAAGTAGCAGCCTGAGGCCCTGTCCACACAAAAACGTTAACAAACAATAGAAGAAACATATTCGTTTATGAAAATATTTGCCTCCATATGATCCTGTTTATAAAAAAATTCCCTTAAATTTGAGGCAGAGTGGCCCATCCTCTTTGCCGCAGAGTTTTTTTGTGTGGTCACATGACTGCCTGGCGCGGTCTGATTGGATGTGTTACCTGTTACATGACAGAGCATCTGTTGGAGCAGCCGCAGCTTCATTCACAAAACAAACAGACAGCACATTGGATCAATAATGAAATATGGGAAAGGACTTGTTCGTGTGGACTGTCGGAGGAGATGGCAAACAGCTGATCACTCGAGTCGTATACAAAAACCTCTGTTTATCCCGTACACACGTCGGAAAATGAACAGCGTTTTTAAATATCTTCACTGTAGCCGGACTTCTAAACATGTGCGTTTTCAGTGGGCAAATGAAGGGACCCCCCAAAGCACATCTGTTTTATCAAAAAACGTTGTCGTGTGGACGGCTCTAAGTGATAGGAGCATTCTTAGCATCTGTCTTTCCCTTTGTCACACGTGTTCTCTGGGTGTTACAGGGAAATCCAAGAGAAAGAAAGAGAAAAGAGGAGATCAAGAGAAGAAAAAACATTCAAAGTCCTATCACAGGGGTGAAAGACTTTCTTCCACATCTGTTAATCTCAATGCCCAAGAGAGATTCGTCCTTTGATATGTCACTGACAAGTTTTCTCCTCTTCTTCTGACCATCCTCCTCTCCTGTGTTACAGCAGATAATTCAAGAGCCAGCATTCTTACCCTGTCCCTCTGGACAGGGTAAGAATGCTGTGTTATTGTCAATGCCCGATGCAGTAATGATGCTGCAAACTTTTAATCACAACTACATTCAATCCTGAACCTTTTTATGAAAGTAACATTAACAGTAACATTATTGTGCTGGTTAAAGTAAGACAGACTGTGTAGGAAAAAGGTCCATATGGCTAATGTTGCCAGGATAACTTATGAATAAGTGCGCACCCTACTGGTGACCACTCCTTCAAGCCCCCATGGAAGCAAGAAATAACAATTTCCAATAGTCTTTAATAAATGTATACAAATTAATATCAAAGGGACATGGGATGTTAAAACCCTCCTCCTCCTCCTTCTCACCGAGTCTAGGGATGAACATATTACCTGAAAAAGCTTCAGATAATAACATTACGTAGGGCGCACTGCGCATTGTCAATGAATGGTCTATTTTAAAAATTTTTTCATATAAGGCGCACCGGATGCAAACAAAACTTGCTAGTCGGAGCGGCACCTCCACGTCTCACACAGCAACTACAACATCCTCCTACAAATGCTCGATCGTCGGTGTGACGTGCAGACCGCGGTAGGACTAGTTCCCGAAACCAGGAACTACTTCCTGCGGTGAGAACATGGCTAGAGTCGCAAAAGTCGGGAGTTGGCCTAAATAACAACATGGGAACCATGAGAATCCACATGCGATGGAAATGATGCATTTTTGTCTGATAACTACTGAAATGGCTTTGATTTAATGGGATAAAGTGTTTGAATGGAGACAGAACCCTCTAGTGGTTATATAGCGCAACTGCAATAGAAATACGTCATACATCTCAAATGTGTAACCGTATACTCGTCGGTTAGAAGCCTCATTTACACGTGTAGAAAAAATTGTAAACATTCACACCCCTAATCCTGATAAAACGAGTCAAATGTTTTACTGCCAGGCTCTTATTTATAATTCTTTTTAGGAGATAAAACAATGGTCTCATTGACAAAGTGTAAACGTGGCAGTGGCGTTTGTTTGAATGCAAAGTGACAAGCTGAACCGAAGGCCAGTGCTGCCTTGGGGCTCTGTATGTACACAAATCATCACATTACACAGTTAGGATGTTTAACAGCACAGTAGGGTTAGGGTTAGTGAAGTGTACATGCATGCTCCCATGCTTGGCTGCAGTTACCCTTGCTGATGTTATGTTGCTATCCCAGCCATGGGAATGTCATAGATATTTAACAAAATTGATTATGATGTAATGTATAGTGTCAGTTTTTAACCTTTTCTCCTCATCTACTTTGCATCCTCCTCTTTTTGTCTCCATTTTCCCTGGGACAGAGAATTCAAATTTTTCTGACAGACGCCGACATTCCAGACCTGGACAGGGTAAGATTACTCAGTTATAAAGTCAACATAACCCAAAGAAAATTTATGTGTGCATATTATTGTCTATCCTATTAGCAAACACAGCAATAGTATCTTATCTGATTTTGTTATTACACTCTGTAGAGCTTCCTCAGACACCAAGGACCCCTTCAGAGGTTTTTCCAATGCCCATGGCCAGTAAGTAATTAGTCTGCAATGGACTCTATGCACGGCTCCACTACTTCCTGAATTTAAGGCTGCTTGTTTGTTTCCTGTCAAACATTGTCTGACAAACTGATTAATCCTGGTGTGTCTGTGCTCGGTAGTCACAATGGCAAGACACACCTGGATTGATCAGTTTGTCCAATAATGTAGGACAGGAAACAAACAAGCAGCCTCAAGTTCATAAGGTAGGGGAGCTGGGCATGGAACCGGTTGTGCTATGGTAGATATACATGAAACTACTGTCTGTGTATTTATCTGCATGCTGTAGGTAGAGACCAATGTTTCAGCTACATTCATTTAGCAGTAGCAGGCTGCCAGTCCTTAATCCTTAATCTGCTTCTAAAAAAAAAAAAAAAATTATTTCGTTCTCTCTCTGATAAATACACCACCACAGCACGTGTCCTACGTCAGCAGAAGTCTGCTCGGTCGGGTATACGTAGTACTAAGGTACAGCAGACGACATGTCATGGTTTGTTCCATATTTAATTGATGGTGGCACATGGCTGTATAAAAACATCAATAATTCTTTGTTACACTATTTGTGCAATTGCATGAATTTATTTTAAGTTGGCTTTCTTCTTTTGTTTAAGCCATTGTTATTATGCATACTATCCAGGGTTATTGAGTTTGCATTTTTTTGTTTACACATCAAATCACCATCCGATAAAAGCACATACATAAGTAGTTTTACAGTAAATAGCCATGTGCAGAACTGTGTTGAGGCCTCGGCGCATGGGTCAAGTCTTTCTATAAGGCGCATATAACGTTTGTTTCATTTATTGCGAGTGACATCACATCATATCTTAAGTGGTTCAAGTGATATAAGAACATGTAGACGGCACAATAGATCCCTGCAAAATGTAGGTGTTACTGTTCGTGTTAATACAGCGTGTTTAAACAAGCTTCCAGTGCTCACTGTTTTTAAAGTGACAGACCTGAAGTCTAGACAGATTGAATTAGAGGCTTCATGGATGTTTGTGTTGAAAATAACAATGCCGTTTACAAAGTCAAGGATTACGTACTTACTTTTCAAATAACTTTACTTTTCAAATGTCATTCTATTATTTTAGAGTTCCAAAGATGTGTGTTAAAGAAGTTGGTGGAACTGATGGAGGAGATGAGGCGCATTAGGGGGGCTGATCCCCTCGCGTCTGGAAACCAAGTGTTGGATCAGTTAACCACTTTGGAGGATCTTGACGCCGCAGAGGAAAGGGCACAGATGAAAGAAGAGAAACAAGCTCTGGTAAAATAAAATTTGTGTGATGTGTGTGGTAAACCAGAGTTGGGCAACCATGTCTTTTTGATTTACTGCTAGATTTGAATAGATCTCCGGATGATCTGTAGAACCCAGAGAAGAACATCTGTTTTTAATTTCAAAACCAATTAGTTGTCACATTTAATAATAATCACTTGATGCAACCAAGATGTCACCTGGAAAGGATGACCTATGAAACAAATGCAGCACTTACCTTGCCTTAAAAGTAGTACCATGTCTCTGTTACCGCCTTAGTGGTGGTAATTTTCACTCTTGCAATGATACATTTGTACAGCCACAGAAAAGGTCGTTGTAGATCCCCCCCAAAGGTTGCCCACCACTCTGCCTGCTAATGCAACAGTCATACTGAATTGTATAAATTCTGGCATACAAGGTGCTGAAATGTATTTATGCGCTGGAAATAAATTTACCTCCCTGTAGATCATCCAGTTGAGCAAAGTCGGAGGGAAAAACACGAGAGACTGCTCATGCAAGATCATGGACAGGTATTGTTAGGTTTATTTTTTAAGTTCAGAAAGTGACAGTGATACAGTACCTTTTGCATGACTCTTTATGTCTTTGTCACCTCTGCCAATTTCTGCTGTCATCTACTACTCTATGGGCTCTAGAATCGTGGCAGTCGCAAGTGAAGCTCGGTGCACCTTTGACTAGCATGCGCTCACTTTGGCAGTTTGGTAGACTGCACCAAACTTTGTTTATTTGTATCACAATTAAAGATGATGATGCAAATAAAGGACAAACTGAAATAGGTAAATGAATAAATGAATAATTGTCATCTCTCTCTCTCCAACAAACATACAGTATTTGGCATCAGATAATGGTATACAGCCTATTCAGCATATCAGAAAATTAAATGAGAGGGAGGGAGAGTGAAAAAGAGAATTGCTATGCGTCCTTTACGCACAGATTTCATCCCATTGGTCTTCAGTGTAAACTAAACTTCTCATCACTAAATGTGAGTGTCTTTATTGGTGGAAGAGATGTGTTTTATCTGTTTTATTTTATTTTATTTTTTTTTAACAAAATATGTATATGGCTTACACTGCATGGGCAGCTGTTCTCATGATCAGGTTGACCCTGATGATGATGATGATTAGTAACCAGAGCTCATATCTTATGGACAAAGACATCAGTGTCCTCTTGGTAGGGCCTCTGGCGTCGCTGTCTCGTCCACATATCCAAATATGACAAAACTGGAATGCGCATCACTTGCTGCTCAGTTACAGGTGATGAGAGGAGCTCCTCTGATTGGTGAAGATCAGATTCGGCTGAGTTAATCCCACTCCACGCCCGGATCCACTCCTCCTTCCTAATCCATGCCTTTGCGCTTGTAGGAGGGTCAGGAGGAGTAACCGCGCCAGGCTTCGCCAGACTGCTCTGTGCACCAAACTTGCAAAATGCATCTTGAAACTCCCCTTTGGCAAGGTGCATGTGCGCCGTGTATAGTCTGTGCCCTGTCCACGATACTAGAGCGCAATGTCTCCTTCCTCGCCCATCCTTCAGCATTTTTTTTCTGTCTCCATCTCTCTCCCTTCTCTCTATTTCCTTCCATCCGTTTCTCCTTCACCATCTCTCTCCTTTACGAATTAGACTGAATGCAGACACATCATATGCTTATCTTTCAGATTGATGTCCAACAATCTGCAAGCAAAATTAAACATGAAGGGCAACGGGACAAAGAGGGCCTTCAAGGGCACACAACTTTACCAAGTCGTGATTGGTATGCACAAATTATTTTTTTAAGTTGACCTTTCCGTTATGGCAGTAATCCACCCACCCACTCTGCCTTTCTTCATCTTTAAGGATTTGATCTGCTTTGTTTATCCCATCCTGGGCCACAACAGATGTCAGATGACTTATAAACATTCAGGTGAAACTTGAAAAATTAGAATATCGTGCAATAGATTATATAGTATCAAAACACGCAAAGTGAGATATTTCAAGCCATTACAGAATGTGCGATAAATAATTACCAAACCTAAGTAATGAAGAGATCAGGGTGACCTTTAAATGGAGACAATGTCACTGTGTACAATAACAGTGTTTTTCAACCAGAGAGATCGTCAGGTGTGCCGTGAGAAAATATCCAATTTCACCCAATTGGTCTAAAAACATTAATTATTAATATTAAATTGCACTTTTTATTTGAAAGAAGAAATACAAAAGATGATAAAGCACTTTTTTCTTTGTGTTTATTTGATTCATATCCAAGACAGATGAAAATGACTATAATGTTAATAAAGGCTACAGAGTTGCATGTTTTTTGTTTTTGTTTTGTTTTTTTTTACACGTGAATATATTAATTTGATGTGTAAATCTCAGAATAATCTAATAGTGAAAAGGTTTAATATCATTGGCTCAAAGTGTCACACACTAATTATTCCAAAACACCTGCTAAAAGTCCTTTTAAAGGTCTTTCAATCTGGCTCATGATATTCAAATTTCTCGGGTATCACCTGTGTCATGTTCATGTTTGAAATGATGAGGCCATGTTCAGTGCAAGTAACTTCTTTTAATGAATAGGGTTCTCAGCTGCACCCTAACCCTCTCACTATGCTGTTATGTCTTGTGATAGACTGACTACCAATTGGTAGTGCCACCTTGTGGTCAAATCATGTCAACTTTCAATCACCTGTTGCCTATGACTAACAGATGTTCCATAGATAAGTTAGAGCCACTGACTTAACATCTTTTGATCACACTTTAGAAGGCGAAAGAGGAATAAACAAACAAAATAATGCCCAACTGTTGAAAAGAACACTTTTCGAAAGAATAAATGTGACTCAGCGAAAAAAGTCCTGGCAAATGGTTTCAAGCTAATTTAATGAAATTTAAATACATAAAATATATAAAGTAAAACATTACTTGTCTTGTCCATTGTGTGGGTAAAACTTGTTTTTCTTTGTTATTGCAGCTGCTGTTAAAAGCTGGAATGGCAAGGCAACGGAGCATGAAATCTCTCAGGCCGTTGCAGAGCACCTAAAGCATGCTCCGGGGCGCTCAGGTGGTGGAGGCTACAAGGCGAAATGAGCCGACCAGCCTTTTTTTGTTTTGTTTTGCATGCATGTTCATGCATCATGTTCATTTCATTGATGTGATTTTTTTTGGGGGGTATGTGTGTGTGTTGCCCCGGGGGGAGGGAGGGAGGCACAGCTCAGGATTGGTTTGTATACTACTTTGTTAATAATAAAAGTTACCTTTTGTACATTTGGGTGTATCTGATTTTTATAACAGTTTTTTTTTTGATGATTTGAGTACTTTTAACCTTTTCTACCAAATAAAGACCAAATCGGAACGTCTCCGTAAAGACGTCTTTTAGACGACCTGAAGAGACCATTTTTCACCTTTCACTTTTCAACCAAATAAAGACCAAACTGGGACGTCTCTGTAAAGACGTCTTTTCGACAACCTGAAAATACGACTTTTCACCTTTCACTTTTCAACCAAATATAAACCAAATCGGGACGTCTCTGTAAAGACGTCTTTTGGACGACCTGAAAAGTCAGAGTAGTCACCGGTCTCTCCCACAGCCCCTAACCTACTCAGTCACTCTCAGCAATATTGGTGAGTTGATTTTCTGAACAATCATGAACCCAGTGTCCTTTTTTGTTGCACTTGAAGGAAATCTCGGGATCATAAGAGCAGTATCCAAAATGTCCTCTGCCCTTGCCCCACAGGTTTTTTCCTCTGGTGGATGAACGACCTCTGCCCTGTGTAGAAATGCTGGACATGGTTGTTGTAAGAGGCTGAGGGGTAGAAGCAGCGCTCTGAGCCAACTGATACATGGTCAGAGCTTCCGTGTAAGTCAGTTTTGTTGTGCTTGTACCTCTGACGAGCTTCCCCTAACCTCCACACAGTGGAGGTTGAGGATGTCAGTGAGGCAAAGATCTCAGATGAGGTTGAAGATGTCAGTGAGGCGAACAAGGTATTCAGAGACCTACTCATCATCCTTCTGTCTGCAGGCTGATACTTTAGTTGAGTCCATGCGTGGTG
>JAPXVT010201168.1:0-10842 GCA_029823135.1 Acanthurus reversus | reverse complement strand
CTGCAGTGTGAGCAGTAGTATCTTATTTGCATAACTAGCTATTTAGCATCAGCCATTTATTTTTTTTTGTCCATATTATTATTATTGTTATTTTTATTATTATTATTACAGGAGCAATAGTAGTAGAAGTAGTTCATCTTAGCCTTTACCAGTAGCAGCATATAAACTCACTATTATTAAAAGTAGACTGTCATCTAACCTTTTCATGTTCACATCTTATCACCATGATAAAGATTAATTGTTTCAAAATGATTTATCAAAAATCTTTGATTAAATCTCACTGTTAATGTTTTAATAAGTTAAGTGTAACTGTTCAGTATCATTCAGATACATTGCAGCTGGAAAGTACAAAAGGATTTCAATACATTGGGTCTAGAGAAGACGGGATTCGAACCCGAGTCTCCCCAGTAATTCAGTTTTTTCACCATTGGGCTGCTCAGTCCAATGCATTAACCACTACACTACAGCATCTTTGGACACATCTGGAGAATTTTGACCATATGTGTTTAACTGTCACTGCATTAGCACTGAGTGCACCGTGTCAAGGACTGAAAACAGGTAAAAGTTCCCCTCAAACAAAGCAGTCTCCTGCCAACACTATGTCTTATTTCACTAAAATGAGGTGATTTTGAGCATCACAAGGTTGTACTGAAGAAATACAAATGCTGTTGTGTGGATAAACATTAAAATCACTAAGATACGGCAGTTTTAAAAATAGTACGCCACTCAGTCTTGGTTAAGAGTGTCAGACCAAAAATAACATGGCAGTTAATAAGGCTTTGGGTGGCGTATGCCTCAAACTGAGGCTCACAGATCATAAAGTATAAGTCTGACTGCTTCCAAACTTATATCACAAGAACCGTCACAAAATTTCCTGCTGTTTTCTGATGTTTTTATATGTGATTTAGCCAAAGTTGTGGGATTCACTGGGAGTTGTTTCGGAGATTTTTAATTTACGTTTTACGGCCTCTCCACTTTACTGATGACATTGTAGTCAATTTCAGCTGAGGTCTCCAAAAAGTGTCTTGGGATGAAGAACTGACTCTGCCCATCCCAACTTGGTACAACAGAAAAGACTTTATTCAAATGCACAAACAAGTGGTATTACAGATGTCTGCAGTCATCTGGAGAAAGGACGCCAATTGTCATCTCACTTCAGTGTTTTCTGCCTTTCTGCTTTCACACAAAGAAAATGGAGCTTTTATACATTTGGGGTGCCACACATTCCTCAAACACCTCACTGATAGATGGCCCCACTAACTTCCACAGGATGGATCCAGTGTCTCAGGGCCTCTCGCTATTTCTCAAACCTAAACAGAACTAAAACAAACCCCTCTGGAATAACCCGTTTCACAAATACTGCCATGTTGGACATCGCGCAATGCATTGTGGGTAAACACCGAAGCTCTCTGGGGTTGAAAGTATCCACCACACAACCGACGAGACGGCTCTGGTAGGGTCAAGCTGCAGCCCAGAGCGGATTTGGAAAATGTTTCTCAAATAAACAATGGGTGGAAATCGTTGCGCAGTGTACGGCCGTAACAATGATCGCTGATATAAATCCAAGTAAGTTTAAATGCATATTAAATCTATATGACCCGTGTCGCCCGCGTGCAAATACGCACCTGTGCTCAACAGTGACTTGGTAATCAAATGAATTAACCTCGGGGGTGGGGGGTCCAACCTCATTCAGCATATTAAACGCCGGTTCAATTAAGTGTTTCCCATAGTTTCGCACAGAAAACAATATATTGTTGTGTTCTTTTAAACAGCGTCTTCACCTCTGTCAGTCAGCGGCTCCTCCCGCTCTCTCTCACGTGCGGGTGCGCACACACAGAGACAGAGACACACAAACACGGGAGCGGGATAGGTCGCCACTGGACTAACAGAAGCTCTGATCATCCGTTATTAGTTAGTCATTCCGTTTACATTTATTATCACTATTATCGTTATATTAATAAATTAATCAGTTTACCAGTAGTTTTAGTCAGATTTCAGTAAATACATGTACCGTAGTTGTACATAATCTATGTTCTGTCTGTCTGTGCTTATGAATTGGGTTCACGAGAACAAAATGGAAATAAAGCAAGGACTTTTGTGTTAATTTTTCAACTGTAGTGTTAATCTGAATTTGCATATGTATTGTGATATTTTAGGTGGATAATCAAAGATCATGTGACTGAGCTGAAGTTCCACTTTTGCCCTCCCAAATGGCGCCGTCTGTGGTTGAAGCTGATAAACAGAAAAGACCTCCCCGAGATCAGCGACAACACCAGAATTTGCAGCAATCACTTTGTACTGGGCAAACCAATTGGAATACAGCCCCATCCATCCCTGTACATGAGGGGTATTCAGGCAAGGACAACCACACTGACAATGTTGAGATTCAAAAAATAATTAAGCTGGTCTTTGGATGATGATGAAGAAAACACATACCTGAGTACAAGGCATGGGAAGGTAAGTTTTAAATCTAAGCAGACCATACAGTAGGCTATCTCTACTTTTTATTAACGTGTTGTTAATGCATTCTTATAGTTATTTTGTCATTTGTTGTTTCTGTTTTAGATTGACCTGCAAGTATGAGAATCCAAGGAAAATGAATTTGATCCGTTTCAATGTGTTTATTGTAGTAAGTATTTTTAAGGTGTGATAATAAAGTCTTTCTGATTGTAAAGGTGAAGAGAAAGAGTGCTGAAGACGTTCCCACAAAAAAGAGAAGAACAAGCCTCAAGGATGAAGCTTCCAGTCATACCCCAGAACCCAGTGAGGAAGCCACAAGTCAAACTCCAGTCAGCCCAGTGTCAGGTGACCACAGCTACAGTGATCATCATGACACCGTACCAAGTGTTGGGCTTGAGTATGCTTCACAGCCATTAACATCCGAGTCACCATACAAATCATCATCATACAGCATCTCTGACCTGCAGGAGCAGCACAATTCCTTTGTGAAGCCAGCAAGTGCCTGCACATGTTCCTGTGTTTGTGAAAAGTGTCAGATGAAATCAAAGCATGTTGTGCAGGAGAGAGATGAAATCTTATCCTACAGAGACATTCAGGAAGAACTGTTGCATGAGAGAGATGACTTTGAGAGAATGTTATCACATGAGAAACAGTCATTCCCAGTACTTTATGATATTTCTACTATCAAGCATTCAGATGAACTGATGCGTGTGCACACAGGCTTAGAAAACTATACCATCACCAACCAGTGGCTGTTTAATGAGGTATGGTCAAAACAGCCCTCAATACATTATTTCAAAGGTGCACAGTCTCAAAAGGTAAAGAGATACCAGATTGCTGCCGAAAAAAAGCCAGGGCCGCAGAGAAAATTGTCCCCTGAAAATGAACTTTTGTTAACTTTGATGAAACTGAAGCTCAATTTGTCTCTGAAGTTTCTTGCCTATCTTTTTAAAGTCTGCACCAGTGTTGTGTCTCAGATTATTTCTACATGGCTGGCTCTGCTTGCAAAAGAATTACGGCCACTTCTCTATTGGCCTACACAAGAGCAGATGCACCTGTACTACCCTGAGTGCTTCAAAAAGTACAAGCATGTGCATGCAATCATAGACTGCACTGAGATTCCCATACAGGGGCCTTCACTGGCAAAGGCCAATAGCCAGATATACTCACAATACAAGGGAAGACCTACTGCTAAGGTTTTGGTGGCATGTACACCAGCAGGAACAGTGTCTTTTGTATCCAAAGCTGCAGGGGGATGCATGAGCGACAAGGAAATTGTCAAGAGGTCAGGTATCATTGACATGTTGGAAAGGGGTGATATCCTGCTTGCAGACAGAGGGTTCAACATCCAAGAGCTACTCCTAGACAAAGGAGTGACCCTCGTAATCCCTCCATTCTTGAAATCCAAAAAGCAGTTTTCAGATGCTGACGACAGAAGAACCAAACAAGTTGCTAATGCTCGAATTCACATTGAACGTGTGATTGGCAGAATGAAGGATTTTGACATCATGAAATCTGAACTCCCATTAGACATGTTTGACATTTTTGATGACATTGTTGTTGTTGTTGTGGCAGCACTTATTAACTTACAGCCACCCATAATTCCACTGAAGTGTCACTGAGATATTGGACTCGAGCACAAATATGACTAAACAACCTTATACCTTGAACTTGTAGTTGGGTAATATTTCCCTAAGACTGTCTATACTTTGAAGCAATTACTGGACTTGAGTACTTAACCACCACCACTGTCAATACTGTAACAAAACAAAACAGGAATATTGTATTGCCACCCTTTTAGTGTCTTGTCTTTATACATGCAATGTATTTATAAAGAAAAACTAAAAACCCTACTTGCAGACTGTAGTATTATTAATGAACATTTATTATATAAAAGTGAAAACACTGACACGTAGTGAATGTAATGTAAACAAACAATGCAAGAAAATGGGTTCACAAAAGTACCGTAGAGCATTGTACATTTTTGGTTAACAAAAAAAAAAAAAAGTGCATTTGTAGTGCAAAATAAATGCAAACAAAACTATTTTGTGTGTCCCTTTTTTTTTTTCCTTTTTATGAATCGTGTACAAATTATTTTAGTGCATTAAACGGTACACAGTACACATAGGCTGGAGGAATGTTCTCTTCTATATTTCAGTGCACCTAACCAGGGTTTTTCAAAGTGGGTACCATGACACTAGTCCAGGGGTGCCACAGAATACTTAACCAGTATCATATTTGAAGTGATGTTCAAACAGTTCACATTTTGCACAAAACCAATTGGTCACCTTTTTTTTGGAGGAAGGCCTCCTGACCACTTAACCCTACACATGTCCAATGTGACCACTCCTTGCAAGAGTAACAATACTCATTTCTTCCATTGTGTGTGGGTCACCCACACATTCCTTTGTGCACACAACACAAGGACACTCCACAGCTGATGCAGTGGGTGTAACCACATCTCCTGCACTGGATGGTGTCGGCTCATCGCTTGTGGCACTTTGGAGAGTCTCTGGACCTGATGAGCCGGCTGTCCCCCTTTCCTCTCCTCTCTCCATTGAGCTCTTCAACATCCCGGCCAGTAACTCTGGTTGAATTACAGACTGGAAGAAAATTGTTGACTTTGCAATTATGTCCTCCACTAGCAAGGGGTCAAAGAAGATTTCTTCTGTGTGGTATCTGTTGTATGGGGAAGCAGTTTGAAGAAAGAAGTACCCCACATCTGCATAAGTGACCAGGATCTGCAGCTGAACTTGGAAATAGTAGGGATGTGTTGCCTTCAGCTTTATTTCACCTGTTTGTAGGGGACAGCATTATTTCAATTTATACTCTTTTTTTTATGACACCCATTTGATAGACAATATGGCAATATAAGTTCATTCTAATCAACTCTTAAGTGATGGTACTTCCCACAGAATGAGTTAAACTTTTTTTTTTTTTTTTAAGGAATTTCTATATTCAATCATTTCATTGTAGCTATAGAAGAAACCACTGGACCAAACCTGTTGGTGTGATATGAAGGCAAGAACCTGGTTGTTCAGCCGACTTTGGGATACCGAGAGCTCGATGCTTGAAGGGGTTCTTCACCTCAAGGGGACGAGTGCCACAACACTTGCAAGTTACAAGTGCATCTGGTGATGCAGCCATTATGGGCAGCTGGCCATACAGAATAAGTCCACAGAAAGCTGTTTTCATGCCCTTGTGCTTACGTCGGTTCAGCTTCTCAAAGTTGTGCACAGCATATTTTTCATTATAATTGCCCCAATGGATAGCTGGTGAGTGAGCTGGTGGCACATAGTTCATAATTTCTTTCAGCAAAGCAGTATTCCCACTGTTTGCTACTCCATGGTTCACTTTTTTACACACTTTATGTGCTTTGCTGGCTGTAACACACCCTACTCTGTACTCACGCCATCCATCTGAATTACTCTGGTCTATTGTGTGCTGACACACGGCTGAAACTTCATCTTTGTCCAACTGCTGTACAGCTGCCTCACAGAACTGATCTTTGGAAGAGCAGTGTGTAGCTGCTAGGGATGGGAGTGTGGGGGCAGTGCAACATTCACTTGCTGTAGTGGATCTTCAAGGGCCTCCTCCCATTGTACTACACCACAGTCCCTCATGTCAGGTAATGCATGTGCTGGATCAGGGGCAGCTGGCAGGAACACAAGAATTCCAGCACTTCCATTTGTAGCTTCTGGAAGCCCCTGAAGGTCCATGTCATTGATGGATTTCTTGCCTCTGTGACATAGAGCTCGAGGGTCAAACTGGAACCTCCGGGTATGACACACACTCTCCTCAATGACACAGTTTCCTGGAAGTATAAGTACAAATTAAAAAATGGTCTTAAGTGACATGATTTGGTAGGCTGAGGTGAATAGGACTTTGTGGCTTCACAGATACAAGAGAGTAAAAACAAGACAGGAGACTTGTAGCTCAGTGGACAGTAATATGAAATGGACTTAATACATAATGTTTGGGTTTGTAATACAGTGAGTTATCAGCATTCATTTGTAGCAGCATGTCACATCCATAGAAGGGAACAGAATACAATAAATCACAGAAAAGGACAGCCAGCTACACCAAATAATTGATAAATTCAATTATTAAATGTACAAGAAAACATCACCTTTAACTTTCCGAATATGGATGTCTTCAAGGAACTCTGCACTGTGTGGCTTTTTGGATGGTGCATGCCACTTTTGCCTCTGTTCAGTCACTGTTGTGTTTTCCCCCCTCGCCACTCTCTCGGTCACCATATGGCAAAGGATGCCACATGCTTGCATGTACCATGTAAGCTTTATATTATGAAAGGACATGAGAAAAACAATGGATGAGTGTGTTGGTCAAAACATTATCAAACTGAAAATAAAATAGAAGAAAGGGTGTTTGTCTTACTACAAAGTCCAAGGAAAGAAATCACATCCTCCTTTATGGATTGGATACAGGTTTTGTTTTTGTTTTTTTACACTCTTTTCTCCCGTTTTGTGCGTATGCACTTTTCTCCGCCAAATTTGGGATCTATCAAAACAAAACCTCACGGTCTTACACTGACGTCACTCCACAAATTCCCAGAGCACACATGGCTACTTTATATGCACGTGCTGATTTGCATTGACCATATATGGTTATGTTTGGGCGTGTAGAGGGCGGGATATGAGGCGTGTTCACATCCGCATTTCTCTCGGGTCCGGTGTGATTTATCAATGGAAATTGCGCGTAGCTGTGTGTACGAAAAAAAAAAGAAAATGTAATTTTAATAAGAATGATGATGTTATATTGTTATTGTCATTGATGATATTGTCTGTCAATTCAATAGGCTATAGGCTTACCCTGCAGGACAGGAGCAGAAGGCATCCAACAATAATGCTTCTGCCTTATGCACTATCAGCCAGCATTTATAGGGTGACATTGAGGTGTTGGTCTCTCTGATCACTGTGGCCCTCAGGAAATAATATGGCACATTTTCACCGATTTCATGGTACTGAACATCATGGACATGGTTGGACATTTGAAGGGACTTTCCGACCCCGCGGTTTCGTTACATTTTTCTCATTGAAAAACTATAGAAATGGCATTTAGATGATGTTCTGCATAAAAAAAATCAAGCGAAATGGCCTAATAAAAATTTGGTTATTATAATCAACCGCTTATAGTGATCAAATTGACTCAGTCCCGACGTGATCACTAAGCGGTCTCCACTGTATAGCCTAAGTATGTCATGCAAATTGCCAGCGCAGATGAACAAGACAGCCAAAAGATTAGGAAACATATTCTCATTGATTACTTACTTTTGTCAAAATATGTCTCTATTCCACCCTGTAAGAGATGTGGATAGCTTGATGTACTGTCTTCCCAACCATCTCGGAGGTGATCGGGATCAGGTAAACAGATTATGCCCCCATCTAAACTTAATTTTGACAGCCTCTGGTCCGCAATCTCTTTTGCATATTCAACCGGTTTAGCCTTTGGTTGGAGATTGAGTAAACATGCCGCATGGCAACGGGCAACTAAATCTTTCTTTAAAGCATTACAGACAACAACATCACGTTCACATAAATAATTTTTTAATTGACTAACTGTCATATTACAAAACTGGTCTTCAGTGTCCATTGCCGCCACCTGTCGGAGCTGTGGAGCATGGAGTGTTGGATACTTTCAATCCCAGAGTGCTTCGGTGTTTACCCACAATGCATTGCGCGATGTCCAAGATGGCAATATTTGCGTAACGGGTTATCTAAACAGTTGGTCCCCAAGGTCCCAGCTCCAGTCACCTTCTTGACCTTTATGGTGCCTGAATGTCTAGTACCTAAAGCAAAAACATAATCTTCTCATACAGGGCCCCCAAAAACATCTGGTCTTACTCTTCAGAAAGGCTTACAGAAAACTATATGAGCTCCTTCTAATCGGGTACTAAAATACTACAGTATCAGTGTATCCCCGAGTATAAAATACACTACAATATCCAAAGTGAGGGATGAAGTCCTGGAATATCTTATTGGCTGCTGTTTTCCCTGATTTATTCCTTGTTGGATAGAGCAAAGCGCGTGAAGTGGTCAACAAGGATCAAAAGGTATTCATAGCCTTGACTTTGCTCCAGGTGGAGGTAGTTGTTACACACCAACTTGAATGGACTGCTTGTGGAAATGTGTCTTGGACGTTTCTGTTTAATGCAGGCACATCTCTCATTAACATACATAGTATGTCCTGCTGCATGTTGGGCCAATAAAACCTCTCACGGGCGAGGTAGGTTACCTTCTCTGCACCAACATGGCCCATGTCGTCATACAGAGTCTTTAGCACCATGGGTTCCAACTTTTCCGGGAGGACGAGCTGCTTGTGCTGTTCAATCTGTCGGTAGAGAATCCCGTTATCTACTACCAGCTTATTCCATTCATACAGCAGTCTCTTTGTCTCTTTCCTCATGTTTCTTTTGTGTCCACCGTTTGGAGTCCAGCTTTGAAGTTTCAAAGAGACAACTTCCTCACTGGCTGGATCCTCCTGTTGTGCTGCACAGATGTTTTCTGGTGTAACACTGGAAATACTCTCAGGTGACACAACATCTGTATTCTCACCATCAAGCTGCAACGCGGCAACCCAAGGTACATCACTCTCTTGAGCTGCTTTGCTGCCTTGCCACACTGCAGACACAACTTCGGGTGGCATGGTCTCTGTGTGCTCTTTCATGCCATCTTGCAGGTTCACAGGGTACCTTGACAGAGTATCAGCGTCTATGTTCATCTTCCCTGGCCGGTACTTAATATCAAAATGAAAATCAGCCAGCTCGCCAACCCATCTGTATCCAACGGCATTTAGTCTGGAGGTGCTGAGGACATAAGTTAAAGAGTTGTTATCTGTGTATACTGTAAATGTTGGGGCATAATACAAGTAGTCTCAGAACTTGTCACAGATAGACCACTTGAGAGCCAAGAACTCAAGTTTACCGGAGTGGAGGTGGCAATTTCTCTCAGCAGGTGTGAGAGTTCTTGAGCCGCACCCTGTGACTCTCAACCTTTTGTCCTGACGCTGGTACAGCACTGCTCCTAAACCCTCATTGGACGCATTGGTGGGCAGTATGAAAGGGAGGTCAAAGTTCGGGTATGCTAGGATGGGTGGATTTATCAGCATGTCCACTAGCTTGGAGACAACATCCCTGTGCTCTGCTCTCCATGTGAAGGGTGTTTTTGAGGGGAGCTGCCCTTTATCTCCCTTCCTAGCTCCTAGTTCCTTTACTTTTACTTGACTGGCTCTGGGTGTTACTTTCACCAGTCTCCATGGGTTTTTTCAGCAGTGCAAACAGTGGTTTTGCCAGTCGAGAAAAGTCTTGGATGAAGGAGTGGTAGTATCCAAGAAATCCCAGCAGGGATTTGACATCTCCAACTGTGCGAGGCTCTTTCTTTTTAAGTGCCATCACTGCTGCCAAATCCTGTGGGTCGATTTTGACTCCTTCTCCAGACACCAGTCGGCCAAGGTAGCGAACCTCTCTTTTAAACAGCTCGCACTTGGTTGGTTTCAGTTTGATGCCGTGTTCTCTCATGCGGCTGAGAACTTGTCTGAGGTGATGCTGAGTAACACAAAACATCATCAAGATATGGAGCACAGCATTCGTCTTGGACACCTTCCAGCACGCCCTCCATACACCTCTGGAAAGCCGCAGGTACGTTCCTCTGGCCAAATTGAATACGTGTCCACTCATACAACCCCCACGGTGTACTGAAAGCTGTGAGATGTCTAGATTCCTCACTCACTCACGAACCCTTGGTGGTATGCGCTGCCTTGATCCAGGATGGAGAACCAGGTATTGCCCTGCAAACTGTCAAGGAGGTCTTGGATTCGTGGCAATGGATGATGATCTGGGACAGTCTTTCGGTTCACCCCTCTTAAGTCCACACACAGTCTCAGACTCCGGTCCTTTTTTCGTACACAAACCACTGGGGAGGAATAAGAAGACACAGATTTGCGAATCCAACCTCTGTCTAGGAGATTCTGCACATACCTTCACCTCCTTATACAAGGGCTTGGGTATGGACTTACAGCATTTCTGAACAGGGCTATTGTCCACAACATTGATTTTCAGCTGTAAGTTGGGTATACAGCCTATGTCTCCTTCTCTTCTTGTAAACACATCAGATTCCTCGAACAACATCTGGTGCACAACTTCCTGCTGTTGCTGCTCAAGATGATCTGAACTGACAGGAGCCATTTTTGTTGTGTGTGTGACTCAGCTGAGCTGCTACTTCTCTCACTGGGGTCGTTCATTGGACCAACTTGTGCGGTGCATTACATTGTCAGAGTGTCAGCTTGAGTTTTTGTACAGAGTTTTGGTGTTTGCTGTCACTGTGGGCCTCACAGCACAGTAGTACACAGCAGAGTCAGACACTG
>JAPXVT010200502.1:0-10849 GCA_029823135.1 Acanthurus reversus | reverse complement strand
AAGAAAGAAAAAACAAAACAAAAACAAAAACAAAAAACATAAATGTGTTGCAAGTTTGGTGAAATGCTGGTCATTGCCTCTTTGCTTGATTCGTATTTTGTTTGTTTGTTTGTTTGTTTTGTTTTGTTTTTGCTTTAAGGACACATGGTTGTATTCAATGTTGAAGGGCCTATTTGTCAGGGTGCAGATATCTTCCAACCACAACGAGAACAATAGACCATCTGTGATCAAGAACAATGGTGATGTCACCACAGTTTAGACACAGACAGAGAGAGAGAGGGAGACTGTCAGTAGCATGATCAACAGAGAGAACAGACAGACACACAGACATACAGACAGACAGACAGCCAGACAGACAGACAGATGAGCATGTAGGCTACATATGGCCGGAGCTGTGAACGAGCTTACATTACCAATGTTTCCTGTGACTCTACTGAAAATAGCAGAGCCTGACTGTCAGAGCCCTCACATCACTCATCAAACTGCTGTGATAAAATCAGTGTTTGATCTTTAATCTGGACTCGGCTATTGTTGTTACCAAAACAGCCAACATGCAGCAGCATACCGTTAGTTTCATTCAAAGTCAATTTGGATAGTTGACCCACAGATTTGTGTTTGACCAAAACTGTAACAGCAACCCTAAGGAGTTAACAGAGGTGGCAAAAGTACACTCATTCTTTACTTAAGTAGAAGTACAGATACTTGTGTGAGAAAAATAGAAGTATTGACTCTACTCTATCCATGTCAAAATAATAACGTACAGGCTGTGAAATGTACTCGAGTATCAAAAGTCAAAAGTTTTCCTCTGAAGGACATTTCTGGTCAAAGCTGACTGAAGCTCGCCTCATATTAATATAATGCGAAGAGTATTAAACTCAAAGGTAGAATCAGCAGGATTTGTTCGAGCTGTTCCTGAACGCAGCACAAAATGAGTTGATTGTTGAGTCTCACTTTCTGAGTGTCAAACAGTCATTTTGTGTTGGTGAAGCGTCCTGAGCTCAGCCGAAAAGACAAAAGCGTTCAAACTGAAGTAAGGAGCCTGTTTGGAAAATGGAACGAGGAGAACGTTCAGATATTTGAGTTCAAATTTGAAAAGATGTCAGAATAATTAATACTCAAGTAAAGTACAGATACCTTAAAAATCTACAGAAACAAAGTATTTGTACTTTGTTACTTTCAACTTCTGCTTAACCATTACTCTTTGATGAATATTCTGAAAACATTCTGAGAATGTCCATCTGATTTTCACCAATGTTTCTATAAATATTCAACAAATAATTATGATAACAATATCAACAACTGATATATTGTTGAGACGTTACAAATAATCTATAAACTCTCTGTAGGCGATTATCCAAATGAAGTGTAACCCTGGTTTTTCCTCTGATAACGTGTGATAAAATATTACCAGTATAAAATGTTCCACATCTAAAATGTGTGAGCCGCCTGTTAAAACATAAGAATCGTGTAACTGGAAACTATCTCTTTATTTGATATAATTTGATCTGATTTTACAGCACACACTGAACTTTGCCGTGATCTTGTCTTTTAGCGAGGTCAAGGTAAACTCTTCCCTGCTCCGACTCGTCCCGTACACTGCATACAGCTTCCCTGCACCACACAGCTGCTCAGTGAGAGGTGATGAGGACTCACATCATCAGCACGTCAGGTTGGCGAAGAGTTTGGAACGATCTGAATTAACGTTGATTATCTCTTTTCGGCCTTGTGTAAAACTGTGCCTGGAGAGGAAGAAACTTCTTCAATACTGCCATGAAACATTACTTGACTGTTTGCTCTCAGAGAGGAGAACACACGTTCCACTTTGAATGTTGTAACTGGTCACAAAATACATTTGTTTACATGGATATTATTGTTATTTTTCTGTTGTCAGCTTATGGGTACAAAATAGTTTACACCTTTTGTGAACTTAAATGAAGTCACTGCTCAATGTCTTTATTCATCTGTGAATGCAAATAGAAGAAAAAATGAGGGAAAACACCTAAACTGCACTTCTGTTTATATTTGAACAAAATGTTGACAGAAAAGAAAATTCAGAGATAAAAGACGGAAATTCTTGTGCACTTGAACCACTGCATGACCATTTTCTTCAGCTTAGTTAAAACCTGCATGCTTACAAACTCTGATGGACAGTTGAAATATATTTTCACATTAGCATTCAAACACTTAAAATAAGTGTCACTGTTCTCACACAGTTTGATAGTTTTTGTATTTTTAATGTCTTTCAGTGAGACCAGTTTGATAAAAGTTGTGCATCACTGCTCGGTGGACAAAGGCAAGAAGAATCAATCAATCAATCAAATTAATTTTTGTATAGCCCAAAATCACAAATTACAGTTTGTCTAAGGGGGCTTCACAAACTGCACTGATGTGACATCCTCTGTCCTTAGACCCTCTCACCAGGTGAGGAAAAACTTAAAACCCTGAATCGATGGAAAGAATCAGATCACAATGTTGCTGCGACATCTTGGATCATGAGAGTGTACAGATCCAGAAGGAGGTGAAGTCCACGAGTCCAGGAGCTCAGTCTATTGGTCAGATATGTGATCTGTTGATCAAAACGGTCGTGCAGTTCATAGAACCAGAGGCATGCGAAGTCTGTTAGTCGTGACAGTCTTTGGGTGGTCTGGACGAGGATCCCAGGCCACGAAATCTCCCACTCTGTAAAGAAGCAGGACGGTCATCTCTCCTCCGAAAGGAGCCACACCCTCGACCAGCCGGACCCAACGTGTTTCCTTTACTGCTCGTTTAGTGATCGAACACAGAGAGACGCCAGCAGAAATGTAAAAGGCACATCGCAGAAATGACGTAAACGGTTAATTTCAAATTGAACCTGTCTCACTGATTGTACTACTGAGTTGACTACCTCACCTCCACTGCCTCCACCACAATGTTCACCTGTGTTTACCTGCTCTTTACACGTGCCGTCAACCTTGGCAGGTTTGCAAAAATTGCAGGGACACTTTTACTGTTCCCCCTAGTCTCATGATACCAGACAATCGAAGATCTCCGCCTACCAATCGTCTGGGAATGTCAAAATGCAAGGCAGTTGCTAAGACGGCGGCAAAACTCCTGCTAACAAAGCAACGCCCCTTACATTTTTGAAAAGGAGACACCTTTCCGGAAATAGCGTGCTAACCCTTTTCTCCTCCGTGCGGAAACAGACTAGAGATATAACGAATCACTTCGTAACACACGTTGTCACAAAGTCTAGTTTAGCAAACCATCTAGAGACTGACTTGTGAGTCTATGTTCCCCTCAGCATCACCACTCCTACCCTTTATGCTTTTTTTCCCCCTTTCTGAACATGTCTCAAATGCGTATACACACACACACACAAACACTGATTGTGAACTACATGTTTTGCTAATAAATCAAGTTTATACTGTAGCTAACGGAGTGATTAACGGACGTAACAATCTGGTCATGAAGACTTCTCCATCTCTGTTCAGCTGCCAAAACATCTATTCCTCGGGCCAAAGCTATTTCCCCTCAGGAGTTCTACGTTTGTTGTGCATCCTTAAAGTTATAGGCTTGTTCTTTAAATATACTTGATGGTTCTGGGGATCAAAAAACATGACATTTCTTCTGCAATACAATGTGGATGAAGACAGGAAATAAAATGGAAATAGGTTTGCAGATTCGTAGCGCAAGCGGAAGTTCGCCACCATGCTCGTAAACTGAGCCACTTCAGAATTTGTTTGAAATGTCGTTCGGAGACAAAACAGTGATGACTTGCTAGCAAAACAATAATATCCTTGTTATAAAGTCCAATGTTGAAATAACTCCTGTACTTTCATTTCCAAACAGATAAGTCGTGTCGTCTTTGCCTGCCAGGTGACCTGTAAACAGGAAATACTTTCTTACGTCATATGTTTCATGTGCAAACGAGAAACCTATCGCTTTTTAACGTTTCTCACACGCACGTAATATGTTTTTTCATGCGCATGTGATTTGTTGTCATGGTAACCAGAATCTTTATGAACTGTTTTCAAATATTTTTTTATTTTATCGTGTCCCCTTAAGTTGAGGACACACTGACACTGCAGCTCTGTGGCACGTATTTTGACCCACATCAAGTCCTGCCCCTGTCAGTAGGAAAAGTTACGCTGCAGCAAGTTAACACAAAGACCAGTCACACCGAGCGAAAACAGAGTGGAATGTCATTTTTTTATGTGTATAGGTTTAGCTATGTGAGTCCATCAGGGATCAAACTCCAATCTCCCAGTCTCTGGGTGGACGCTCTATAACCACAAGGCCACTGACCAGGTTTGCACTCAAAGAGCTCGGGGTAGTTCTCAAGCTCAATAACTTATCTTCCCTCATCTGCTGTTCATGTGACCAAGGTTATCGATGCTATTATAAATAATAGGCTATCAATAATAATATCAAAGTTCTCAACCACAGATGACCACAGCAAAAGGTGTTAGACATTAGAAAACCACACAGATGCAGAGTAAAAAAGAACTGCTACGGCCCGAGAGATATATTTCTCTGAACCAAACAGTTTTTTCTCTGAAGAAAAAAGGCAGCAGGGGCGGCCACACTGGAAACAGGACAGTGGCGTGAAAGATCACAGGACCACGGATGGAAGTATTACTGTGATTTTATCCATTAAGTTTGCACAAGTGAAAATTGAATTTGAAATTAAAATGAAATTCGATAACACAGTGCTGTTTTGACAACCCAAAGTGCTTTGCAACACAAGTTAGCATTCACTCAGATACACACAGATTTACACACTAACAACAGGCGGCTTCTCGACGCAGTGCCAGTGCACACAGTTAACACGTCCAGAGCAGCAGTGTTTTGTCTCTGCAGCATGATATCTGTATTAGTGATCGCTAAAAGCAGTGCAAATATCTTTTTGGTCAGTTAAGATACAGTTTCCATTGTCAACATGAGGTGGAAAGGAGCTGGGGGTTTTTTGTTTGTTTGTTTTCTTGTTGTTTTTTTCTTTTCAATAATGATTTGACAACTTTCCAAAATTTACTTGTGCTTTGACAGGAGCTGGTGAAAGAGAGTAAGTAGTAGTCAGACTTAGCTTTTCTCAGTGCAGTAGTACAGCCATTCCTAAGTTGTCTGAACAGAAGCCAATGGGAAGGAGTTTTGAACCGTTTAGCTTGAGCCCAAACTCTGTTTCGAGACTCAAAAAGCTCAGCTAGGTCATCAGCAAACCGAGGGCTAGATGGCTTTTACTCTTAACTTTCTTAAAGGGTGCATGTCAGTCAACAACTGAATTAAAAACACTCATAAACTGACATAAAGGCAACTTCTGCCTCGGGAATCTTGGTAACACCAGATATGGTGCTGTGATACGCGTCATGTTTCAGGTTCATTTAAGTCAGTTTATGATTTGAAAGCTGAGTCCCTTTGGTCTTAAGAATTATATGAAGCACTGCCGCCAGAACACTAGTGACACAAATAGCAGCCTAAGTTCTCCGATAGACAAATGCAAACTGAACTGCAAATACCTAACTGATAGGCTCTGTACCACTCTGATCCTTACATAAGTAAGTAAACAAATCTCAAAATTCCAATCTGTCACTCAGGAAAAAAAACCCAGCATTCAAATTGTTAGGAAAAAGTATGTATGTTTAATCAAAAATATGTACTTTAGTATTAAAGTAAAAGGACTCAATTCAGAACAAATGTCTCCTGTGCCTGTTGCTTTATTCTATATATCATGAGATTTTTATTGGTCAGGAAATCATGTAAGAGTATGATTGTACTGAGGTTGACATGAAGGTCATTTTGAAGAGCTTTGCATAGAACAACAAGTAATGATCAGTTTAAGTCAGGATTAATAATTTGATTATTTTCTTTATTTCTTATTTTTCTTTATATATTAATTATATATTATTAGTTATAATTTGTATTGAGTTATAATTTTTGCTAGTCATGAAAGTTTAGGATCATCTGAGGATCGGGCTGCGCTGTAGGTCCTCCAGAGTTATTCGAAACACTGGTTTTCTGGTCAGACACATAGACAGCAAAATCTTGACAGCTGAAAAGCAAGTGAGACAAGGAGATCCAGGGTGTTAGTGGGCAGTTGCAGTGACACAATTATCAAAAATACATCTGCAAAACACTGTCTTCTACAAAACTTTCTGTGCATCCTACCTGTAGACAGTGTACCGCTGATCTGAATGTGGTTTTGAATGAAGCCCCTGGTGCTAAAAGGCTCTCCCGTCAGCAGCGAATAGAAAACAGCACCCAGCTGCCAAACAGTGGTGGGACGGGCCCAGTATGACTGATGATCCAGCCACTCAGGGGGGAAAAATGCTGGAGTACCTGGAGGAATAAGAAGACAAACAGAAAAAGGTTTAGGGAAAGCTTTGTTGAAACATGGTCAAAGTCATTCTTTCACAAAATTATTTGTGTGAGGAACAGAAAACAGATATCATACCACAGAGGTGACTGTAGGACGCGTCCGTCGAGGAGGTACCACAGCCAAAATCGATGATACGCACTCTCGGTACGTCAGAATCCGTTTGAATCAAGATGTTCTGTAACTTGATGTCCCGGTGAAAGACGCCCTTTGAGTGCATGTCCACAGCAGCGTCCACCAGCTGCTTCAGGATCACCTGAGGTAGAAAGAGACATGGTTTAAAGCCACAGTAACAAATTGTTCTTTCTTGATTCTCCAAAGGGTAGAAGCTTTTCTAAAACAGTACAGAAATGATTACAGTGGAAAAATATGGCATAATATACAAATAATAAATGAGCTCTACTTGATTTTCATTCATGAGCTCAGATTTTCCAGGCCTAGTCACACCACGATTTAAAACAAATAAACCTTTTGCAACAAAACTGGTCCATTTAAGTAGGAGTAGTTTGAGTTTTTGCACATTTAGCCTTATAACAAGAATATTTACATTCATATACGATGTTCTACAGCATCATTGTGATGAAGGGCGCACTCTTAAGAGGCGGGGCTCATTGCTGATGTCACCATTGGCTGACAACAATGGAGTAACGTGCACTCAGCCAATCTGTCGAAAAATACAAAACGCTTTTTTTTTTTTTAAAGATGTGAAACTCGCCAAATGTTTAATGGTGTCCCCTAATGCACCGACGCTAACACACAAAGTTAATTACCGATAAATTACCTGGAAACGGCTCTTTCAGCTGCTTCACGAAACAAACAAACAGCCGTTTCCGGGTTATATATCATTACCTAACTTTGTGTTTTAGCGTCACCATTAAACATTTGGTGAGTTTTACGTCTTTTAAAACAAGCGTTTATTGTAATATTCAATTGATTGTCTGAGCGCACGTGCTCCTCCCTGGTTTTCAGCTAATGGTGACATCAGCAACGAGCTCCAGCTCTCAGGACTGCTGAATCACTTTTCCTTACCCTCCTTTGTCAGGGTATAAAAAAGTTCACAAAAGAAGTCAGACAGTTATTTAATGGTCATTACCTCTTCTATTCACTCTACTAACAAGTTTTCCTTCAGCTATTAAGAAAGCTAGCGAGCACACAGGACAATGTGACCATTATTGTGACTGACAAGTGGTGACTTTTTCTTGGCAGATTGTCAGATTAGCCATTAGCTTTAGCTACAGCAGTTAATTGATTGCAATTGTTTCCTACAGAATCCAGCGATTTCTTTTGTAACAACTATTGAATGAACTTTGCTGCATCACTTTCTTGTGTGACTGGGTCTTTACCTTCTGATAAAAAGTGAATCCTCACACACCAAAACAAAAAAGTGACACATTCAAATTCTCAGCTGGGATTTGAACAAAGTCAAACAAGCAAACAAACATTCTCCACCCAGCTTTCTTACCTTTGCCTCACGCTCATTCAGGGATCCTCCACGCGTTTGGAGGTACTTCTGGAGGTCCACGGATTGGGCTGGTCTTTCCATTACCAGTATTACCTTGTCATTCAGGATGTACCAATCCAGGAGGGACACTGCAGCAGACTGTCCCACTGATCCTTGCAGACCGGCAGCTTTCAGCATCATGGCCACCTCAGTGACGATGTTACGTTCCTTTCCATTGCAAGTCTAAAGAAAATAAATGCATCCATGCAAAGTGGAGAATGATATGCAATAAATTTCACTATTTTAAAGAATGCAATTTTTCTATCTCTTTTATATCTATTTCATTTTTATATCTAATCAGCATGTGTTTGGATGTTTGACATCAGATGACGTTTACTTACCACTTGTTCACACCTTACATTCTCCGTTGGAATGTACTTGATGGCCACCTGCAAGATAGAATACAAAAATATTTTGGTCAGTACTTCTTGATGACGAGGTGAGGGTTAATGCCTGACAAAGTGTTTATTATGAGGAATTAAAGGACAACACGGAGGTTAGAACTGTCCCATAGGGAGCAGATTCTGGAGTCTTTTAAGCCTAATAAAACGGTATTTTCAGATGTTTTGCGATCAGAATCTAAAGTTTTTCATGAGCCATAACTCCATTTCCCCAGTAATGCCTGAATTTTAACAAATATCTGGAACTATCAACTTTAAGTAATGCCATCCCGTAAGGTTCTGATGCATTGTAACGCCGTTCACTCCTCAAATAAACAGGACGAACCTAAGATGGGACTTGGTTACAGCAGGTTTGTGACGAACTCATTAACTATTCAGCTTATGGATGAGTCAGAAAGCTCATTTATGCTAGCAAGATCCAAAGTCAATAACATGGCTTACAGGTCATAGACAGTAAATATAATCTGACAGCATGTTTAAAGACAAAGCTAGCCAACAATGTTTATGTACCCAAATCAATTACATGATTTCCAGACACAAATGACAGGCCGAGTGAATCGTTAGCCAAGACCTGATGTAGCGAGGCGAATAGTTAACAGGATGTGCGATGATTATTCATATCAGTTACTGCAGCACTGAAGAGCAACACTTTTGTAAATGAGGTTTACCTTTTTTAGTCATTAACGTATTTCTAATGTCAAGGTGACTGGATACAAATGCAGGCTGAACCAGTGCATAGAGTGCCTAAGTGACACCCCTCTACTTCCGGGCCATGGGACCTCAGTCAGAAAAAATGTGAACAGTCGTCAATGAGGAGGGACAATTTGTTTTGTTCGGCTTGTGCCCTGAATTACACACATGATGGTTGGCAATTTAAAAGATAATTTTTCATGTAAAGAAAGTTGTCAAGCAATAAAATAAAATAACGTTTATTGTGGGGCCGCTCAATGAACTACGGGTCTCGTCTCGGACAATACACGTCATCAGTACAGACATGGCCGCCAGCTTGGCAGATTTCTCAGTGTTTTTCCAGGACGAGGGGAAAAGTATTAAAAGAGGTGAAAACCATCATAAATCGCGTCATGTTGAGAGCTGCAGCTACTCGAAGGGGGAGTTAGACATCTTGGTTGTCAGTGGAGGGAAAATGTTAAAATGTCAGTTACACGACTGATGTAGTCTTTATTATCACGTATTTTCACAAGCTACTACATCAACTGTTCGATGACAGACTTTCTTCACATGAAAAATTATCATTTAAATTGACGATCATCATATGTGTAATTCCGGGCAAAAGTCAAACAGGATCAAAAAATAAAATTTTCTTTCCCCATTGACCACCTTTCATAATTTTTCTGTCCTAAGGTCCCATGAGGTCCACCGGAGGGGGCGTGGCTTCAGCACTTTATAACTCTGTGAAACCTTACCTGCTCTCTGGTGCTGGAAGTGGTGTTTGACGTGGTAGGCCTTTAGGCCGTACATATATGAGCCTTTCTTTGGTGAGCCGTAGTGAAGGTAGTAGTGGATCATGTCATACACCACGTAGCCACCTAATCCCCCGACAAACACACACACCCCAAGGATGCCTGGCAGCATGTTGCGGAGGAGTATGTAGAAACTTCCCACAACTAAGGAGGCCAGGCCGGGGGGAAAGACCAGCCGAGAGCCGTCAAACGGAGACTGTGGAGAAACAAGTTTGTGTCATATTGACATACATGTAGACATGATGTGAGTAGCTGTTAGACCTAGGACACGCATCTTGTGTCTACCTCTGCAGCGCATCTGTGTCGCCAATCTGCTGCGTCTTTTCCTTTGAAAATTCCCTTTAATATTAAAGTGTTTAATGTCAATAAACATGATGCATTTATTTCATATTTAGTTTAGACAGAAAACCGTGTGTCGTGAGAAAGAGAGGGGGCGGGAGAAGTGCGAGGCAAGCTGCAGCTCGATCTGCTGCGAGGATGAAATGCCAAGTTTATTTCCAATGATCAGTCACTTTCTGACTGAACAGCCTCATGGAAATGATACTTTACAATTCTCATTATAAACTAACAAAATTTGATAAAGCAAGCCATTTGCTGCTTTTAAAGTCATTATATTACGTGGAGTTCTGTTCCTGCTCAGACACTGCAGGCTGGTACAATGAGCACCTTGTTGTGAGATGAAGTCAGCCAAAGCCAGTGATCAATCTAAATTAAAAAGCAAAACTAAAATACAATACACCGAAATTACAAATACTATTTTATACATCAAGATCCTTCAAATGCTTCACAATTGAATCTTTAAATGAAGAGATTCTCTGCAGATACTGTATATGCTTGTGGGAGGTTTTATTTTGAAGGACACAGGAAATGTTGAAACTACGGTGAATGTTGCTCATAAGATGTAAATATGACTCTCAACAGGTTATTTCTCCGTCTATTTTAGCAGAGGACCGTTTTCTTCTCGCCAAAATAAATAAATAAGTTTTAAAAAATTCAGCGAGCCAAGTGTTGTGTCACTGCCGGCTTGTGTCTCCCCTGTAGTGTGTGGCTGCTCTAATCTGTTTTCTGAAAAAATAAGCCAACATGCTGCAGACACGAGACAGACGCAGGATGTGTG
>JAPXVT010200159.1:0-10853 GCA_029823135.1 Acanthurus reversus | reverse complement strand
CACTGTGCCCACCCAACCGAGCCTCATTTTGGAATTACAATGGCGATCTGTGTGAAAAAGGTGAATTGCACACAAAGGTAGATCTTGAAGAAAGCAAACGGTTAGTTAGTCTGGGAGGGCTTTGAAATAATGAAGTGACATATGTGATGTGCAGGGAGACATATTTAACATGTAGAACCCACTTAGTTCACTTAGGATTCAGCAACACATTTTTTTTCCCAGTGCAGCAGTCAGTCAGAGGTGTTCCCCAAACATTAGCCTCAACTATAATTATTATTAATAAAAATTAATTAATTTTTGTTTCCCGCTTCTTTGAATCACATTAAAACAACAATGATTTGTTGAATCACTTAGTGTAGGCAGTGTTTGTTTTTTGTTTGTATATTTATTTAATGTTTTTTAAAAAATTCTAAATATGACAATAATTTGAAAAGTGATATATATAATATAAAATTACTATTTTATCATCAAGGTATCCAGGTTTAAAGGTGATTTATTTGTGGATTAACAACAGAGGGTTACCCAAGGAAATGACGATTATAGTCCTTGTTAAACACACACTGAACATTAATAAGGGCTGATACAGATAAATGAATTTACAAACAAAAATGATTTTAAAAATAAAATTTAGCATTATAGTCATTTATATGTCTAAGTCTGTAGTTCCTTTTTTTGTTTTAATTTGTGTCTGGAGAAAGTCACAGCAGCAACAAGACAGTGATGATAATACAGATTATTTTCCATAAATACTGACCATCAGCTTTGACTGCATTTTAGCACCAGGCATTACTGAGGCACTGTAAAATTCCAATCCAGTCCAATCATGTTTTCTTCTTGTGAAACAAGACATGATGTGCGCTCACATAAGAGTGAACCAACCAATAATATTGTGGCATTTATCAGTCCACAACTTTTAGCAGCACAGAGCTGAGAGTCATTCGCTGGCAGCAGCACAATACCTCACGGTGTCTTCAGGTGTTCGCAACCTAAAAAAAACTTCTGTCTGCCCAGAACGCCATGGTTACAGGTCGCTTTCATGTTTTTGTTTTTTTGAGAGAGAAGAAGTACCTGTGACAGTTTTAATGCTTTTTACAGTGGGCTGTCTCCGTAACTACATGGACTGCGTCTCTATTTTCCTGATCAGTACTGTTATTCTGTCAAAGCACACTACGTTTTGGATTTTGGATAAATGCTGAAGTAGCCGTGATTAATTTTTTGTTTGTTTGTTTGTTTCTTCGGAAAGACCACCATCTTCCCTGACCTTAACTTGAGTATACTGAAGAGTCCCATGGAAACTTTAGTCGTGCTTTTTTGCCGATAGTGGATTTTCTAGGAAAACAAATAAATATTTCCAACAACAAGAAATAGTTATTGTTTTTGCATTGGCAGTAAACAGTTTGCATCCCTTAGTATTCATAAAAACATATCCTTCTTTTGTCTAAAACTATAATCCTGTAGGCAATACATTAAAGGTAAACTGTCAAGATGTTGTTTGTTCTGTCCAACACTTGAACGCCACTAAAATGTACAAAATGCTTCAACCTCCAGACAACTCCAGCAGGGCTGGAGACTAACAATAGCTGTGCGTCACAAAAGTTGTTGTGTACGTCTCTTTTTTAATCCCTTTTTCAGGCAGCAATAAGTATGTGAGAGTAATTAGCAGGATTTCGAACAAGCAGCACACAGCATAGTGACAGATATATCCATTCCCTTCAGATCAGAGTAGAGCAACTTTATTGAGTGTGGAGGAGAGTGGAGCGAGCAGCTCACTTCTCCTGCCTCGTAATAAAAGCATCACATTAAGGCTGCTCTGCACCTTTGCTCTGGCACTGGGGCTTATTTGTCTTAATAAGCAATGGTGTCACAGCTGCTTCTATTAGACACGTGGTCGGGCTGAATGCATTTCCCTTCAGAACCACACATAGACTGGCCCAGCATCTCCTTCTAAAGTTACTCTGGTAGTGCAGACCTGTCCACTGGGACTGGGGAATTAGGCAAAAACATCTAATCTGTGGGTGTAATGATGAGCCACAGTGCCAGTTTACTCCTGTTCTGCCTCAGTAGGCTGGTTGTCTTGTTCTATAGAGCACAAGGCCTGTATGTGACAACACACCATTAAATTTATGGTAATAGCATATGAAGTTTAGCAGAGGTGGAAAGAGTACTGAGAATTTTTACCCAACTACAAGTACTGTGACATTGCTGAAATATTACTCAGTTACAAGTAAAAGTGTTTAAAAAAAAAAGTACTTAAATAAAAGTTCAAAATACTGTTTTAAGAGGATTACTCACAGTACTAGTTACTAGTTACTTTTTGGCCAGTGATGTTTAATGAATTTCTCTTCTTTCTCTGATAAACGATAAAGTGAATGAATCTAACCAATTTTTTTAAAACAAACATACACAGTGTTCCCATGGGAAGGAGTTGTAGCAGTGGAGGTGTCACACCCGTGAAAATGTTTATCGTGGTATTTTGGGATAATGGCCGGCCCTGGCCGCTTGGATAGTCTTTACAACCTGTGCCCACAGTCCATCCCGTATTCTCCTGTCTCTTTTAGGAACCAAACCTCTCAAGGCCGGCCGACCCAGCATTCATGCAGACGGCATTCATATAAAACTTTTCAAGTCTTTGAACTACTCATAGCACTTTAACAACACAAGTCAGCATTGACCCATTCTTGAATCAAATGGATCAGTATATTATTACCCATGTATTTTAACACTATCACGATAAACTGAGGATCAGCTGTACAACTTGCAACAACAGGCTTTGAATTATCAAATAAAAACGAATTACTCGCATAACACTCTTAGGAACAAAGGTCAAGGAGACTCACTGAACTGTCGACTGAAAAAACAATGAGTTCATGAGGAGTTCTACACCTGCGCTGGCGGCTCGATCAGCGTACCTCTGCCTTCTCTCAGTGAGTGTGCCTCTTGGTTTCGTGGTTCAGTGGTCATGTGAATTCAAGTTTTCAACACCCATTCACACACACATTCATGTGCTAATGGCAGGAGGTTCCCTAAACCATGCCAGCATGCTTGTCATAAACTCCGACACACACATTCACATTCCAATGAAACCACTGTTAGGAGCTGTTTGGGATTCCGTCTCTTGCTGAAGGACACTTGGACATGCAGCCCAGAATTAAAGATTGAACCACCAACCATCTGAGCAGCAGCAACCCATATTGCCTCAGAGTCTAGAGAACCTGGGGGATTGCCCAGAGTTGAGCTGCTAACATTCGAATCATCTCTGAGCAGCATGGCACCGATTGGTGGATTACAACTCACGTATTCGTCAGCCAGTCCTGTCTCACCCTCTCCGGAAGGAAAGGGATTGAACAAAGTGGAGGGGTGGTATGAAGCCATCCCTCTGGCCATGGAACATGTGCAAACACGTCCATTCTAAGAGGGGGATCACACGGTGGCTTAGTGGTTAGCACTGTTGCCTCACAGCAAGAAGGTCCTGGGTTCGATACCAGGTCCTTTCTGTGTGGAGTTTGCATGTTCTCCCCGTGCCTGTGTGAATTTTCCTCCCACCATCAAAGACATGTATGTTAGGGTTCATACTGCTGTCAGTGCCCCTGAGCAAGGCACTGGCAAAAGATCTGGAATTGGTCCCTGGGTGCTGTGCAGTGACAGCCCACTGTTTCTCCTGTGTGTAGTTAAGGTTAACAACAAATAGAATGGGTCAAATGCAGAGGATCAGTTTCCTCAAGGGGATTAATAAAGTTACTTCTTCTTCTTCTTCTTCTCTCCGACCCTCATGCTTGGTTGGATAGAACCACAGTTCAGGTCCACTTCCACCCTCCCAAACTGGATCCAGTTTCCTCTGCACCACATCAGAGTGAGGCCTACACTTTGCTTTGGCAGCCCCTCTACATATGATTGGCATGCACTCTGAGACCCACAGACACAGGTCAGCTACAACCCAACCTGATTGATACCCACCTGTGTGTAGCATGGCTCTCTCTCTGGACCTTGCAATGACAGTGAAGTCTTTGAGATAAAGGAGACTCTCATACTTCGAGTGTACAGCAGCTGAAGCACTGCTTTGACACAACTGCTGAAGCTGAGGGGGGCCCGGGAACAGCCCAGCAGCAGCTTAATGTACTCAAAGGTTATCATGAGAAAAGCAAACAGAAATGTGTGTGTTTCAAAGCCTCTTTAACGTGAAAGCAACTGCCTGGTTGCACAGACATGCGGGTTAGATAAATTGGTGATTTGTTTCTGAGAATGTGAGTTTTGGTTTTTGTTGCTGTATGTCAGCCCTGTGATGAACTGGCAACCTATCCAGAGTGTACCCACTCTTGTGCAATGCCTACTGGGATTGGCTCCAGTACCCCTGTGACCCTAGCCTGGTTAAAGTCATCCTGAAAATGTAAACTCAATATTTCTGTCTCGCTCTGCAAATTAGTGACTGAAAATGATTTCAAAAAATCAGAATGCGTATGGCCAATCAGGGACTACACTGTAGCAGTTGACGACGTAACCAGCCAATCATGGACTGAGCCGCTTGCTAAACAGTAATAGAGTGGTGAAGCAATGGGTCCTAAAAAACTGAAGTCAGAATTTTTGCATTTCTGATTCCCTTGTCTCAAAATCTGTTGAGTTTTTTGTTTTTTGTTTTTTTTTTTTTTTTAATGGTTAGTTGCCTGAAAAAAGGTCTGTGGTTAACACGGGCTAAAGATGGACGTTATGTTCAGTGACATAAAATACACCAATATAAAACCATTTTTTTAACTTTTAGGGTTTTACATGTCTTTAGAAAGGCAGCTGCTAACAAGTGGCTCAATGAGACTACAGTGTTTGTTGGGGGCGTTAGACGACATTACGTGAAAAAGGAATAAAATCTATAAACATTTTTGAGATGAACGATGGATGCAGCCATGACCACTAGATCAGGTCACGCTAAGAGGAGAGAATTTAGAAGAAAAGTTAGCATGCTAAATGAAATGAGAAGGCTCGTCAGAGTGGTGACTTTTAGGTCATGTGACCACAGTGGAGTTTGTTTATAGCCTAACAATAGCTTTTTGTTTCAGGCAATTTCATTTACACTTCACATCTGATCGTCACAGTTGTTTGCAACTCGTTCCAATGGAAGATCAGACATGAGAGGCTTCAAAGCTGAGGATCACAGCCATGCGTATTGCTGGTTTCAACGCTTCAGACATACCACAAGGACACTTCCAGCTGTTTTTCTGCAGTAACTCAAGATGAGTACTCCCTCCCAGCTTTCTACCACTGAAGTCCTGTTCAGCAGCTGGAAGTCCAGACTCGGACATAGCCCAAAAAAGACATGTTGAGCTCATGTAATCAGGATGGTTTTAACCAGGCTTCAGCGACCCTGCCGTTGATAAGCAGTAACAGATGTGTGGATAAATGTAGCACCAATAAAATGATGAACAGCATGAGCAGCAGAACACACAGAACACATAAAACAGTGAAATGAGTTGTAGCGGGTTTGAGCTAGTTGAAGAAGTCAATGTGCCAGTCAGAGTCAGGTCTCACAAATAGTAAAATTAAATTTTAAAAAAGCTGTTAAGTCAACCCGTACAAAACACATTAGATAGCGAAGAGTATTTCAACATTCATAACTTTGCAAACAGACCACGCTGCACAAATGAACTGTCACCACTTCACAATTACAGTTTTCAAACATATATTTCATCATTTGAAACAATCGTGTGTATGTGTGTGTACGTTTGTAATGTGTGCAAGTGTTCAGCAGTTCAATAGTCCAGCAAATCCAGTTCGTTTCACTCCAGTTGAATGAAAAGAACAGTCCGCTCCAAAAAATAAGCACAGACACAAAAATCCCCTCCGGGTTTTACCATGGATCCCAGCCCAACGCTTTCATAGCACAGCATTACAGATGATAACACTGACATTACAAACAATACTAAAAAACAACACTGTACCTCCCGTCAGAAGACGAGTGGTTTGATAACGGTCGGATTTGTGAATGAAGTGAGCGGTGACGTGAGCAGACAGCCTGGTCGCTACAGCACATCTTGAGTCTGAAGTGAACTTAGTTATTTCACATAATGTCCTCTCTATCATGGAGCAGCAGATCAACAATAATATTATAATAATTATAATACAAAAATAATCCACCCGGTTTCCTTTAGTCCACTTTATTTATTCATTTATTTGTTTTCACAATGTTTTCATTTTAAACAGAAGTCACAGTTTCCATCTCTGTCTGATGCCACATCCGCACGGCTGTGTTTAAAACCAAAACCATCAATGTCCAGTCCACACTAACAGACATGAAAACATGTCACATGACCGTTTACACGCAGGGGTACACTCACACGTGTGCCAGTATAAACAGGAAGTCGGCTGGTTGCAGAGAAGACCAGGAAGAGGAACGATGACAAAGAAACACAAGGTTAAGTTTTCTCTTTGCTTGGACCGAAGACAAGACGGAAAAGTGACTGAAATTAAAACATGAAGCCGTCATGGCGACGTAAAGCATGTGACAGTCACATGGGAAATGACAGCCAATCAGAGAAGTGAACATCCAAAAGTTTCAATTTCAGGGGATTGAAACAGCAGAGTATTTGGCATGTAAAACTAACTGTGTATTTGTGTGTGTGTGTGTGTGTGTGTGTGTGTGTGTGTGTTCAGGTGATCAGTGCTGCTCTTTCCCTGCTGACTCCTGACAGGGCAAACCTGCTGCTTCTGTCACCTGAGAATGAAGGTCACTGTCCACTGAGAGAGAAATGGTTTGGTACCTGTTACAGCATGGAGGGTACGACACACACACGCACGCATGCACGCATGCATGCATATGCGCGCACACGCACAGGCGTGTGTGCAGTGTCTTAGTCTCTTTTTAAGCTTTAGAGTCCAAACCAGAAGTTGTAAACTAGAAAGTTGAAATTCAAAAAAGAAAAACAGAAAACCAAAATTCTTTTAACATTTGACAGAAACATGAAGCAGCAGAAACTCGTTGGCTGTAAATCTGTGTTCACACAGAAGACGATGAACGCTGTGGACTCGTGAAATAATAACTCCTGAAGAAAAATTTTTTGAATAAATACAGTGTATGGCTTTTTTTCCCTTATACACAAAATGTGTGCCAAAACTGAACCGAAACCATGAACCGAGGTACGTGTTGAACCGAGGTACGTGTTGAACCGAGGTACGTGTTGAACCGAGGTACGTGTTGAGCCGTGGGCTGACTGTACTGTTGCATCCCCAGTAGGGATGTCACCGTGTCAGATGTTGGTGTCATGATTATTGTCAGAGGAAATATCACGGCTTTATGATTTTCATGATTATCAACACTGTTCTATCTGTTATAAATACACACACAGACACACACGCACTCCAGAGTGTGGTCTATTTTGGAGTCTAGAGGCCATCGAGACGAGTAAGGACACACCAACAGTTTCCTCCCCAGGGCTGTATCACTTCTTAATCACACCGGCCACTTCAGAAGAAACTCTGCATGCTTTTAAATGCAAGTTTTTAAACTGCCAAGCACCTCGAACAGTATAGAGGTTTTTATTTATTTATTATTACTTATTTGATCATGTGTCGTCTTGTTATGTTTCTCTTTCAACCGATTTAAGTTCATGTCTGTCTCTTTGTTTGAATTTTTGCCATTTTTTGTGATATACTGTATGTATGCAAGCACCATATCAGATTCCTTGTAAGTTCTTAAATATTCGACAAAAAAAGTCATTTTGATTCTGATCTTGTAGGGCAATTTTGCGTAATCATTTTGGTGTGAAATCACCTTAAAGGCTCCAAACTGTGACTGACTTCCAAACACAGGCAGCATGTTCGTTTGACTGAATGGATCCAAATGAAGCACAGTTTAATGAAACTGTCGTTACTGCGTTACTTTTGTAGGAAACAAAGAGTAAAAATAGGAACCATGTGATTGTGTTAAACCTGTTTGTCTCCTCAGACATCTCAGAGGAGTGGGCTCAGCGCTGGACAGGAGACTTCGACCTCCACCCTGAACTCCACCTTCCTGCTGAGAACAAATTCATTGGTCAGTACAAACTCAATGTGGATGCCACAGTTCACTTTGATGAAGTGATACCAGGAAAGATGTGTCACTGAGTGAAACAAACAAACAGAATCAATCACAAACAAAGTGTGTTTACCTGCAGCAGTTAAACAAGTGTTGTGAGCTCATGCAGTAACATCCTTCATACATTAATGTGTTCACAAAGTGCTGACTCTGCATCATTGGAAGACGCGTGATCATGATCCTCTCACCTGTGAACCTGTTCACCTGTGGAAGGTCCCAAACAGGCATTTTTGGATTGTTCAAAAACTTTCTCAGTCTGTTGTTGCTCCTGTTTGAAATGTGTCGCTGCATCAAATTCACAACAAGCAAACATTTCCAAAAGTCACTGGAGCTGATCAGGTCAGATGTAGAATATTTTGTCTTTGTCTGTTTTCGGTTGAGTTTATGTCAAAAATGGTCAGCAGATAATTACACCCTGTTTGAAACCAGGTTAGAACTTGTGTGATTTGCAAACAGAGCTGAAAGTTACAGTGAGAGACTGAATGATATTTGACTAGATCGTCACCCTGGAGAGACACAGTCAGCTGTTTTTCAGATCAACTGTTTTTCTTGTTGCAGCTTCTGATTTCACCCTGAAAACGTCTGACTGTCCTGACTCTGAGTTTCCTGTCAGGATTGCGAACTCAGAGCGAGGCTGTCTGTGGTACAAGAAGGACAACAAATTCAAGATCCCCAAAGGTGAGTCCACACATCAGGTCAGCATTTCTTCATCAGTTTATCTGCTGAGTTTTTCTTTTTGTCCATAAAAAGTCGTAAAATACGGAAAGTCACATTTTTTTCTGCGTTACTTCACTATGATGTTTGAGCTTCATCGTTGGATTGGGCTGGTGTGAAATTTTTCAAACCGGTTTGATATTAAAGGAGAAGTTTGTTCTTTCCACATTAAGCCTTATAATAAGAATATTTATGATCATATACAATGTTCTACAGCATTATTATTATGAAAGGTGCCATCACGAGAGCTGAAAACAGCTGAAAACAGTGGAGGTTTAGGGGCATTTTAGGTGCTGCAACGATCTGCAAAGAAGGTTGTTTTAAAAAACGAGACGACTGTCAGATGTTTAATGGTGTCCTCACATGTACCGACACTAAAACACGAAGTTAAAGAAGGGCTTCTAAGCCTGAAATGGCTGTTTGTTTGCTTCCTTAAGCAGCTGAAACAGCTGTTTCCGGGTTAAAAGCTGTTGTTCAAATTCATGTTTTAGCTTCGGTATTTGAGAGGACATCACTAAACATTCAGTGATTGTCTCATCTTTTAAAACAACCTTTTTCACCAGATTGTCAAAGCACTTGAAATGCCCCTAAACCTCAGTTATTTTCAGCTGTTATCAGCTAGCAGTGATATCAGCAATGAACTCCAGCTCTCGTGACTGCACCATTCGTCGTAATAATGCTGTAACATTGTGTATGATTGTAAATATCCTTATTACAAGGCATAATGTGCAAAAAAACCCTTCTTAAACAATATTTACCTGCGTCGGAGCAGCTGAATGAGCTGAAAACACAGAATCCAGCATATTGCCATTATTAGGACTGAAAATTTTACTATTTGAATATTCACTTGTTGGGTAGTTTGAATGTAATTTAGAGATTTAGAAGTTAAAAAACACATTTTTTCAGCAGATTCTTGTACTAAATTTAGCCTTTAATTGTGAAGATATATGCAGATAAATGCATCATTGATAAGAAAAGTGAACATTTCGTCCTGAAGATGGGAGGAAAAAAAGAGTGAATGTTTCATCCTCTGTGGAGCTTAAATGCTCTCTGTGAATTTGACTGAGGAGCAAAGTGTTCATTGTAGAGAAATTTTTACCTGATGAAGATGTTGTTTATAAAGGTAAAGTCCCTCCAAAGAACTCTTATTTTTGGGGCATGTGAACAAAAGTGGTGCTGCACTTACTGTTAAGATCTTGTCAAGTGCGAGCATTTGTTTTGGAAGAGAGTGAAAGAAACACGTCACCTGTTTGCACAAAACCAGTTTGACCATAAACACAAATTATTGAAATTACCAAAAAATAAAATCTTTCTGATTCCGAACCAGAACAAATCCTCACGTCCGGTCCGTGCCATAAAGCATTTCATAGCGTTTCTGCTGACTAAGTGGAACGGGCAAAGCCTTTGTAAAAAACAGAATAATTTTCTCCAATCTCCTCGTCAATGGTCTCATTTGTGACAGAGTAGGATATGAGGCATCAGTATTAGATTTAGACGCCTCATAACCAGTTTAAAGTTCTTCGCAGGGACTTTAATGAGTCATCTTCGGGGAAGTGTCTGTACCTCTATTCATAGAAATCTGCAGTAGACATTAATACGTCCTTCCCTTTACCAAAATGTTAAACAAACAGACAGATTGAACTCTTGAAATACATCTTATTGATTAGTCCTTTCTGCTAGAAAGTCTAAAAAATGTATTTAACACTCCCGTCCTACTCTTCCTTTTACCTTCTGAAATTAATTCTTTAAAAAAAGGAGCCACCTGGACGGATTAACATCACTAATACCTTCATGAATGGAGGCAGAAAGTGTGACGTAACTGAAATACAGAGTGAGGAGGAGGAGGGTTGAATCATCAGCAGCGAGCGAAGTGCGTCTCTGTCCTGGTGTGCTACGGCTGCTGAAATCTCACTGCTGCCCTCGCTGTCCTGTCCTCTGTGAACCGTCTCATCCCCATCGTCCATTCTTTCCCTGACTCACAGCTATGATGTACCTCCCCTGACCCCATGTACACACACACACACACACACACACACACACACACACACACACACACACACACACACACACACACACACACACA
>JAPXVT010200071.1:0-10854 GCA_029823135.1 Acanthurus reversus | reverse complement strand
CACACCTAGGTGTAAAGATTTGGAGGACTGTGGGGGATGAGCTCAGTCCATAGCTTCCTTTGTGGCAGATGAGAAAAACGTTTATTCAAAAGCAGTCCTGTTGAAATCCCTAAAATGAACATCTTCATCTGTGGATCCCAACATGTGAGACCAAAAATAACATGAGTTGATGGGGCTTTGGCTGGGCTATGCCTCGAACTGAGGCTCGTAGATACTAAAGTATAAGTCGACTGCCTCCGAACCTGTATCACAAGAACCCTCACAAAATTTGCTACTGTTTTTCTCATGATTTTATGTGTGATTTTGCCAAAGTTGTTGGATTCATTGGGAGTGGGGTGGGTTTGAAGAAGAGTGGAAGATTTTCCAACATATTTAAATAGGGCAAACATTTGTGGAAAAAGCTAAATATTTTAAAAAGTATATAAGCTAAAAAAGCCAAGAGTCATAGCCAGAATGTCCTGAAAGAGCTGAACATTTTGATAGCTGAATGGTTTTAATAGCACAAAGTATGCAGAAGTAGTTACAGGCCAAAAAACGGACAGAAGAATAGAGAATAAGTATAAAGAACTGAAGAACAATAGTCTGAATAAAGAACTGAAGAACAATAGTGTGAATGCTGGCAAAGGAGCAAAGATGGTCAACAAAACATCGGACTGAGACAGTCAACTGTTGAACTGACCTTTACTGCTTCCCTTTTATTAACCACAATCATTCTCAAACCAAGTGTGCATTATTGAGACCTTAACGACAAAGCACCTTAAACCTCACTGAAGAAGTCCACATTTATCCAAAACAGGATGTGTTACTAAACCTCACGAGTGGGTTTTGGGACTAAGTCAGACTTTACCACAGCATTGTCACGTATCACAAAACAGTTATTTTCTGGTAATGGTTTTGGAGGACATAAAGAAAGTCGGTGGATCAAAAAAAGGGTTATGGCCAAAGAGAAAATTAAAAAGGCTTCATGTTCTTGACATACAACATATTTTGCCATTTAATTTGGAGGACTTGCTGAGAATATTGCAGAAAACTAAGTAAATAGAATTTTTGGAGGATACATTAAGAAAATAAACATATGTATGGGCTTATGGGTATCACTTTTTACTTAAAATTCTAACTACTGCTTGAACATGGTAAAAATATAAATAATGAATCTGTAATGATCCTTTAATATTTTAAATTCACTGTGTCTAATGGCCAGGACCTTGTACTCTAGTGGGGGAGTGATCTGCCAGTCCTTATGCTCTTTATGAATGAGTTTATTGTTGTTCTCTATGCTCCCGAACAGATGATCATGACACCAAAACAAACCTAAGAGGCCAAGAACAGCAAACACTCAAGACTTAATTATCATGGGTGGAAAAACGGTGGATAAAGTGGAGGCTGTTGACTGATACCGTAAAATGTAACGGCCTCACAGTCACAGTGCGTGAGTGCCTTAAGTTGAGAAGCAGAGACACTGCGAAGAGGAACTACATGGGCGGCATTTGAGTCGATTTAAAGAGACTACATGTCAGTTCAAATGTGTTCAAGGACTGTGAGGTCCTAAAATAATCACTTTCATTTCTGACACCATCAGAACTGCTGAGCTGAACGGTCATTTCCCATCAATCTGATACTTGCAGTATTTGTGATTGTGATGTTCGGGTCAAAATGAAAGCTTCCCTGAGGAACTCCAACCTCGAGACTCATTCTCTGTAACACAAGCAGTGACGATCACCTGTCAGGAGACTGAAAAAATAAGTACAAAATAAATTCTTCTGCCATAACTCAGCTCTGTTAACTGGCATCTTCCAGATGCATATGCTGTCCCTTGCAATCACAGGTAAAGGTCTACGTGCTGTGCAGACAGCAATAACTTCTCATTACTGCAATATTTGCTCTCTGGGGAGAAGCAAGGCAGTACTGCTTATCTCCCTGACATTTCACGACAGCATGATCTCTGCACTGGCGTGTGTGAGGGAGCATAAGATGCAAGAGTGTGTTGTGGTGTTGTAGGTGACATACTACCTTTTTTTGTTTTTGGCACTAAAAATAAAAAGCTCCAGCTACTATTTGCATTTTTTGATTTCTCTGCAGGAGAAATACAGTGTACATGTAAATAAACCATCAAAAGCTGCCAGTGCATTGAAAAACAAATCACTATTTAAATATCCCAGTTGGCTTGTGTGTACTGCATGTTAATAAGATTTCCGGCAAAGCTCATCTGTGATGTCAACCTTGCTGCCTGTCTTGTTAAACCAGATTTCCCTACTGTGTTGTTATCATTTGAATGGAGATGCGTGTGACCCTGCATAAATGCATTAAGTAATTTGAGAGGAATCTTCCAATCATTAAATCATTTGCTTTTACCAGGAAGTATTTCACAAGAAGTTAAAGCTGGGCTAGGCAGTTTATTTTTCGTGTCACTGGAAAAAAAAAATTCCAAAATAACTTTTCAGCATTTTGTAATTCAGGTGGAAGAACATTAGACTAATGCACCTCTCCTTGGCTCTGTACTCAGACTGCGACGGCACTTTTTGCCAATCATTGGTCATTTCATTGGTCATTTCAGAGAGCGTGTGTTCCTATTGGCTGCTCTACACGGCACTTCTTAGTGACAGGTAACATTGCTATGTCCTGATTGGCTGTTGAAACTAGTAACGTTAACTATGCTCTAAAACTGGTCTGAGTTGCAGGCAGCGGCGTCATGCTGGTGAAGGTACCAGATGAGCTCAGCCTGCCAGATCAGCTCGGAGTCCTGCGATTACTGAAGATGTAACACATTTTGATTATTGCTTTCAGCACCCAGTCTGTTCTGCACATGGGCAAGCAGTCCACTAACTTTGAGGACAAAACAAACTTAAATTTTTCTAAAATGATTGTTTCATTTGCTAGGTTAATAATGCTAGCAAGTTAAAGCAAAATCCGTTTGTGTTAGCATGCTAGCGTGCAATTTGTAATTAGTGCATTAGCATACCAACAGTCATTGTCATTTTAATCAACGCTTTCTTGCCCTTTATTATGAAGCACTTTGTTACCTTAATATCCATATTTTTGTTGACACAATAACAAAATCACATTCTGTAACGTTAGTCTGTGGAGCGAGCACAGCACACACTCTCTAGTGTGAAGCACACAAGTGTGTGTGATAGTAATCCTTGGTTTGTGAAAATCTCACGATATTTGTATGTGTTGTTTCTTCACTATGCAGTTGGTACAACCTTATGATTTTAATAACAATGGGACAAAGTTGTGTTAAGGATATGTTATTTTATGGACAGAAACACGCAGTTAGGGTTAGAGGAAGATCATGGTTTGGGTTAAAAAATTAATTCTCACTAGATCTTTTGCTCTTTAATGTGTTACATCCTCTGTAAGCACAGGACCCCAAGCCAATCTGGCAGGCCGAGCACATCTGGCACTTACACTGGCATGAGTCAAGGTGAGACGGACAGGTTCGCACCGCTTCAACTTTCCCTGCAACCATCGCAAATCTTTGGTGTAAACTGGCCTTAAAAGAGAGAGCGACAACAAATGAAAAATAAAATGTGAGCCAGAACAAAAACAGGGAGGGGAGTCTGCGGCAGAGTTGCTTCCTTAGCAGTCTCATGCTGCAGCTAGCTTGATTTCCAGACATTGCTTACCCCAGCTTTAACGCACACATCTCTGCACTGTCACATGGATTTCAAGCCTTTTTTAATATCACTATGTCAAGAGTAATTTTCAAAAATATGCATTTCTGTGTCAGAGAAAAAGTACCAGGAGAGAAACTGAGAAGTTTGAGATGTTTTTCTGGATGTAGCAGCATGAAAGGAAACAGGTCATCACCGTCATGAGGCTGACTCATGTCTCCTGCAGGCTTGTTAGCGACGTACTGAGGTTCAGGCTCTCCCAACCTCACATTTCTATCTCTCATTACATCAACAGAGCACTGCATCACTAGACTGTCTGGCCCTGGCCTGAATGCAGCATTCAGGCCAGGCTGAGGTTCACATAAAAAAGAGCTTAGATTCACACCAACAGCTTCTTTTCAAGAATGTCCATTAATCGCCGCACTGTGGAGGCTTTGGCAGAGCTTCTACCAGCAGACGCGCCAAGTGTGAAATATCTGGTTCATGTGATTTTGCGGCACACCCAGGCTTGAGATCTCTTCAAGCTAATGAGATCATTCTTCTTGTTCTGAGAGTTTTCCCTTACCTTTATGTCAGGGATACAAGAATCTGTCTTTTACCAGAACAAGGCATACCACTGCATTACACTACCTGAATCTAGGGAGTGCTGGAAACATACAGGGTTTCATTTATGAGGTGTGATAGTAGAAGGATTTGGGTTCAGCTGATCAATACAAATTTTACACCAACCTCAACTCAGTGTGAGTTCTTTTTTTCCATCACACAGATGAGTGATTGGGCTGTTTGTCTCCATTTTTCCCCATTTTATAACATTTTCACATGTGGCTATGATTACAAAGAGAACATTCGGTGTTATCGAAAACTCAATCACCTGCTATGCTGAGGTCAGAATGATCTTGACAAATCTCATCTTTACACAAACATCTTCATAGATGGCGGCATAAAATCACCTTGTGTTAAATTGTGGCCTTTGCTGTGTGATGTTGTACCCCTGCCTAGGGACCAACTCCAGTCTGTGAGCCAGTACAGCGGTCAAAGGTTCTGATTGGACACAGACCTAACCATACTTGTTTTTTAATTGCGGGAGAAACTGAAGCAACAGAGGAAACCCACAAGAACATGGAGAGAGCATGCAGACTCCACACAAAAAGGCCCTGCCCCAGCTGAGAATCGAACTGTGGACCTTCTTGCCTTGAGGTGACAGTGCTAACCACTGTTCCACTGTTACTGTAAATATATTGACAAATGTCTCTGGATTCAAGCATTGTTGAAAACATTTGGCGTATAAGTACACAACTCAACAAAATGTATAACCTAGGTGTAGTCATTTTAAGGCATTTTAAAAACGTTACAGAGGTGTCTACACAAAAAAATGCTACAAAAAACACTAAAATGAATGCCTAGAAAATAGAAACCTAATGTTAGGATTCAGAGAGAGGAAAATTCAAATCAGAACTGGCTTTTGTCTTACTCTCACCTATTTTTTTTTCTCCTCAGCCAATAAGAATTTAGTTTTCTTGTTTCCTAACAATACAATTATTGTTTCATGTCGCTTCCTTTTGGCACACACAAAACATTTCAGCTGTTGACTGCAGGGTTTTTTATCCATCCCATTTCTACAAGAGCTTTAATTTATATTTATAAAATTAGAGCAAAATATCTAAGTTTGGAAAAAAGCTGGCTGATTGTGATTTGAGACAAATTTGCTGAATTCTTTTGTCTGAATTTTAGTTAATGCAGTACTTTGTACTTCATACTTTATCAGAAAGCTTTAACATTTTGTACAATACCAAAGCAGCCATACTGTATCATAATCAGATAATGATGGCATATATGTCATACTGCCTGTGTGTACTTCTCATTTTTGTTAACCTGCCATGAAGTCAGAGAGGCTCATGTTTATGTTACATGATCTGCGGGAAACTTGGCGTTTTCTTTTTTTTTTTTTTTAAATCAAGTGCTCACAGTGAAAATTGCTCACTGTAAACACTTAACCTAAAGATTGTTGTACACATACCCTTACAAACTGGTTGTGGCGCAAATTGGGCATTTTTAAACTTGAGGGAAATCAAAAGAAGTTGGGCTACACTAGATCGATTTAATGACTGTGTTGTTATTATTGTCGATGTTTTCAGACCGTTTTTACGCAGTTTAATCATTCTTTGACTGTTTGTGGTGCATGTCGGGCAGTTATCTTAACAGAGGAAGCTGATGCTGTTTAACCTCACACTGGTGACATCCCCTTGAAGCAGCAACGCCGCTGCGCTGCATAAAATGCCTGACTTAGTGGCTTAAAGGTGCACTGCCCAGTTGTGTGCAAATAACCTTAAATTAACAGAAGGCAAATAATTGGCAAGCCTTCAATGCGGCGCAGACGTGGGGTCTCTGTGTAAAAAACATTTTTGTCTTTCTCGTGGTGTGTGTGTGGGGTGGGGGGGCTCAAAGGTGTCATTACACTACTTGATTACAGAGGTGACAAAGTCCTCATGCCTCAGATGTAAATGAAAAGACCGTGCAGGCAAATTTGCCCATCAGCCCCAGAGCGTTTAGATGACTCTCATCAGTAAACTCATTCAACCTCCTGACCTTCCAACAGTACCAGAGTTGTCCTTTCATTTGTCTCCCCTTCAACAGAAACACATCACAAAAGCCTATTCTTCATGTGCATGATGGGTAATGTTCAGAGAAGCTGCAAAGGATTCCACTTAAGAGATCCTGTGCAATCAATGAACACTGTACAAGCTCTCAGCATGAAGGAGCACATCGATCTGGTAATCAATCAAGAGTGTCTAACTCCTGTCGTCTTGTTGTCCTTACAGTGTAATGTAGAGCCAAAATATAACTTGCACATTATGGCAAAAACCACAGAAAATTATCCAACTCTTCTTTTCAGCACCATTGAGCATTTCAGTGTCTTTCAGATCTGCGGTTTGGTTTAACAGGCCACAGCTTCACTGATTTATTTCAGTCTTGCTTCTCTCATCAGCATCATTTCCAGCGACGCAAGCAACTGTATCAACAGAAAATCCAGATGAGCTCACCGTACTCAACCTGCCCAGCACTGAACTGCAGACAGACAAAGTCACCGACTACAGCCAGAGAGCACAGTGGAACATTTAGCAGCTAAAGAGCCAGATATATTTTCCCACAACTGAGCTTCAAGAAGAGAAAAGAAGAATGCCTTAGTTTCACAGTCTCTGCTGGATGTATGCTGTAAATGTTTGCTAACTCGTTGACCACAACTACTTTATATAGAATTAATTTGCCAAAACAATCAAAAATAATTTAAAGAGCATCTTATCTCCAGCTCTAAATCTTCTTTTGTCTGACCCCCAGTGTTTTAACTTCTCACCTCCCTGCAGTGATGATTTATGCCTGGTTCAGACTACAGGATTTCAGCCCTGATCTTGCTGTCTGCGACAGTTTTTTGAGATTGTGGGTAAAAAGCTTCAAATCGTAGCAAATCAGACCACACTAACGTGAACGACGGTCGACACGCGTGAACAGTTCAAAGACGCAATCATTAGCTCACCCACAGCATGACTGAGAGTTGCAGGATATCTAGCATGCCAAATACCTGGCCCAGTCACAGGTGTGCAGGTACCAAGGCTGGACTGGCCATCGGGAGCACCAGAACTTTTCTGATTCACCGTCTTTCTCGCTCCCTGTCTTCTCATTCACTTTGAGCTTGTTCGACCAGTGCTGCTCAAAAGCTCATTAATGCTGACTTTTTAGATGGTAGGCTACAACATTAACGTTGCACTGGAGCCGTTTTTTAAGATGGTGTCAAATAATTAACTACATTGAGTGACTGAGGGCCTCACACTCACACTTGTCGCAGGCCCCTCCCGGTGACAGGATCTTGTAGTGTGTGCCACCTTGCTGGTGATTAGTCATGTAGTGTAAAAACCTTAATGACTGAAAGACTCTCGATACGAGACAGACAGTTATATAGTGTGAATAGTCAAGAGACCTGATGACTTTGCAGGTCATGTAGTGTGTTCAAGCCATTAGTGTACTTAGGATTCACAGGGACATCTCTGTTAGAACATTTCAGCAAGAAGTGTCATCAAATAGCAACACATGTGAATCTTTCAAGGGAGTAATATACTGCTTTTCAGGCAACCAAAGCACTTCTGCTGGCCTTATTTTCTGTGCTCTATGATGGACAAGAAGGTGTTGACAAAAAAACCTATAAAAGCCCTGTAACTGTTCCTTTAACACACATTTGTTGACTGGTCATTTTGAATTAGAGAAGCTATGAGGACGTATTTTGCTGCTAGCTAGCTATCAATACAATGAAAACAAAAGACTAGGGCCCCATGGGTATGGGATTTTTGGGGCTGATACCAATATGATCAAGCAACAAAAATTCAGACATCCATTATATTGGCCGATGTTATAATACTGGCCAAATGTGTTAAGCAAATACTTGTATACCAGATTATATCACTGGCCCAAGCATTTTTTCAGGCCTTAATAAACAGTTATATATATTACATATGCTATTAGATATGAACAAGAACATAAATGCTGATGCTGATAGATCTGCGATAGCTGATATCAGCCTGTAATATTGGCAAACCAATGTATCAGTAGGGCCCTAGAAAAGATGTAGTTTGATGATGTCATGAAGTAGAGAGTGATCGTGCAATTTGTTTATTTCTCTGCTAAACAGCTTTCATTGCAGATGACAATCATATCAAACTGCTACAAGCAGAAACATTAATGGACAAGGAAATGTTTGAAAGTCTGATTCACCTTTTGTTTAGAGGATTTTGTTCTTTACTCTCTGACTGGTGTTGCCCCTCAAGTTTGCGACAGGCAACAAAGAGAAATGCACTGTCCCCTTGAATAAGGTTATGGCTCTTTAGGAGCTTGAACAATGGTACACAATTCAAAAAATATGTAGCAAAAATATTGCCATTTTTAGACATTTTTTTGTGGAAATGTTGCTTATTGTAAGTTTAAAGGAGACCTCTTATGTTTTCTGTCTTTTCTGACCTATTAATGCTTTAACAATGTCAGATACTCCTGTTAAACGATGCCAAAGTGTCACATAATGAGGTACATGTGAGCCCTGCAGGCTGTTTCAGTTGGCTCTGCACACTGTTTTACAGTGGGTTGGTTTTTTTCTTCTTTTTGTTTTTTTACAGTGTTTTTCCAGTGACGTTAATGCGTGCTGGACTTCCTTATATGGGCATGCTGTGTTCAGACACCGCTGATCTCTGCTCTTGAATTATATTGTTATTGTCCATTAAAATGTTTTGTTTTTTTAGTAAATGACGAACAGTTAACTTTGTTAAACTTTCCTTAAGAGGCAAGCACCAAACAGAAGTTGATAGCGTTCTTGGTTCTTATGGATTTATTCTGTGTGGATTTAGTTACTTGAGTAAATGAGTAAATGTCTTCCGTAAATGATGCTCTTAATGTGATCAGAGGTGGTTGTTGTTAAGCTGCAAAATGTACCTGTTGCATCCCACAGCTAAAACATTATGGTTATTATCAGGGGTGAAAGTAGTTTTAAATTCTTGCCGGTACTACTACCACAACCTTCTTCGCTTCATACTGTTCAACTCTCCTCGGCTTAATGCATATGCAATGCATGCAAAAGTTTCAATATTTTAATACCTGTATGGAGTAGAAAGAAATAGGAAACACTTGACATTGTGTATAGCACAAGATTTGTTTTAACGGTTTAAGTGCAACTTTCAAAACTCTCAGAAAACCCGTAAATTGTTTTGTTTTAATTTACAACAGCTTAATTCAATTTAACACCATAACAGTTAATAAGTCTGTCTGAAAGTCCAAAGACAATTGTCACATTAATGAGAGAACAAATGATAATGAGTAAAAAGCCTCAACTTGTTTTGTTTTAAAAATTACAACTAAATTTGTCTTTAACAGCTGATAATTAAAACGTGTTGACAGCGTGTCAGCCAACCACAAGGATGTTTGGAATTTTGTTGGATTAATTTATTAATCGTCCTGTCCTGGCACAAATAGCATTATTAAAGTCCGTTGTTTGGGTGTGGAAGAAATCAAATGTCCCAGAACAATAAATCAAACACACCCTTTCACAGGCGCTGTGTTTAGGAAGTAAAGGTACACGGTAGCATAGCGTTGAGTTACAGAGGAGTCTCTGATCATCAGCTAACACACAGCTTATCTGAGCTGCTGTCTGTGTTGTTGGAATAAAACAGAAAATCATGAAACATCACAACTTATTCTGCTACACATTTTACTTGGGAGATTTTGCAACAAACACCTGCCTGCCAAAACCCCACAGCGCTGGATATCAGTCAGCTGCAGTGTTTTAAGGCCCCAGCATATTTTCTGCATTGCACGTCCACGGACATCCGCGGACTCGTCTGCTTATGCGGACTGGGAAAGCGGTTTCATTCATACTACAAACAACGGTCTGTGCCAGTCTGGTCATACGTAACATGCAATGTGCAGACTGCAGCAGAATAAATAAAAGATAACAGAAGTTTTAGTGGCTGCACTTCTACAAATGTTGCAGCTACAACTGAATCTGTGTCATCCAGGCAGAGACAACAGGAGACAAATATAAAGGTTCTGCAGACATGAAGGAGAGCACATTCTTACCTGACTGGGACATATTATATTCTTTTTTTGTTGTTATTCTTGATGTTAAACGAAATGAGAACTCTTTCAGTGTGAAATGTTGCCGTAAATCAGTGTATCTACAGTGAAACTAGCTGGGTCAAAACATTGCTTTATTCACACAGGTGAAAGAGAACATGCAGTCGGCACGCTTTCAAAGTGGTAAGTCCGCACGGTCTCAAATTTTTGGCTGCATGCATGATGATTTTTACGTCATGCATACCAGAGCAGACCCTTGCGGACACACGGATGCGGAAAGTATGAACCAGACTTTAGCAGAAGCTCGTGCTAATGTTAACTAGCAGGAAGTTAATGAAAGGCAGCTGGGCTCCGTCCAAAACAGATCGAAACACAGCATGGACGGTTCAAAAGCAATTTAGAATGACTTAGAAGCAAATACTAAGGAGATCACATGTTGATGACATTAGGTTAGCAGACATGTTTTCCTGCTAAAAGTGCAACCCCGACTGGTTCTGAATGTGGATTTTGATGAGCAGCTCTTTTCCCCTCTTTCCATTACTGCGTACCGCCACTGAATCTTTTGGTGGTACCGGACCGTACCAGCCTACTTTCACCCCTGGTTATTGTTGAAATCATCTTAGCCAACCCTGTA
>JAPXVT010199663.1:0-10856 GCA_029823135.1 Acanthurus reversus | reverse complement strand
CCAATACTGTTTATAAGAAATGTTGATCATTTTCAATGATATTCTGGAGAACTTGTCTTCTAAGCTGACAAACCCACTGAAACGGCTGAAACGTTTGTTTGTTTGTTTTTTATTAGCAACTAATCCGATGATTACGTTTGCAATGAGTCAATAAGTGTCAAATAATTGGGATAAAAATTCTCATTACTGTTTCCTGGGGCCAAAAGTTATGCCTTTAAATTGCTTCTTTAGTATAACAAATAGTCCAAAACCCAAACTTTATCCATTTACTACCATAAATGACCAAGAAAAGCACCAAATCATGAAATTAAAGAGGCTGGAGTCAGCAAACTTTTGACATTTTTCCTCAAAAAATTGCTTCAGTGATATATCCATTATTAAAAGAGATGTCATCTAATTTTTTTTACAAACAACTAATTGATAAATCCCCCAAATTTTTTAAGCCTTAACTGAAGTCAACATAAACTTGTAACATAACAGCTTTAATCAACTGTCCTGCTGTTCAAATTTTTACTATTCAAGAGCAAAGAGTCTAATCATTACACTACAAAAAGTTACTATGCTGACGACGCCTTAATGATGGAAAATAATCAGTTGCCCATTTGTTTCCTTTTAGCAGGAAACCACCTGAACTGGTCCTGACTGATTGGAAGCAGCATTTTTGCAGGTTTACACCACAAAGACAATTTGAGGCGTGAGGGCACTGAAAAGAAAACAAAGCAGCTCTCAGTCAGTGAGAAAATATTGTCACACAGTACAGGACACTGTCCTTTAAATGGGGGAATAACCATCATTTGTATGAGGGAGAGAAAAGGCATGACCACCAGAACAATAAGGAGAGTCTGTAAAGTTGAGGGAGTGCATACTTCACATTGTGCCAGTAATTAAATTGAACTTCAAGTCAGCTGAAATCCTGAGCTGATTTCTCAAGAGAGCAACTTGCACAATGATCATTATCAGCGAGGCACAAACACACAGATAACACCACTTAGCACAAACAGTCACACACGCGCGCACATCCCTCCAAGGGTGACAAAGCATAGTTTCTCGATAGAGCTCTCGCCACATTCGTTCCAGATAGTATAAGATGTTCAGAGGCCTCACGGCGTTCACACAAAAGACTCGCGCTGCTACTATATTAAACCAAGCAAGTTTGTCCAGATGGCCAAGTCTCAAAAAACACACAATCAGACACACACACAATTACACATGCACATTCCTCTAAGAGTGACGAAGCATTAGTTTATCAACAGAGCTTTAGCCACAATCGTTTCAGCTGGTATAACATCTTTAGAGGCCTCACAGCGTTGACACAAACGAGCTGAGCTGCTCCTATAATAAACCGAGCGAGTTTGTCCAGATGCCTGTGTGTCACGGCTAGGACACACACACACAAACAGAGGCCAATGACAAACCAAATGACACACACACAACCAAAACGTGCAGCAGGTATCTTACCCGTTTGACAGAGTCACATCCTCTTCTGACATTTTCATCTGGCAAAGTGTGTGTTTGTGTGAATGAGAGGCGGAGAAAGAAAATACAGCAAAAAACTGCAAAAGTGAATGGGAGCCTGGGGCCTTTCCAGCAGTGCAGTGTAATGGTCTCTGTCTCAGCAGCAGCAGCAGCAGCAGCAACAAGAGCAGAAGCAGCAGCAGCAGCAGCAGAAGGGCAGGCGGGTGAAAGAGAGAGGGGGAAGAATGAAAGAGACGAGGGAGGAGGGAGACAGAGAGGAGGAGGAAGGACGCAGCCGCAACAGCAGACTTTAATAAGATTGGGATGACTATCACACATGTGGAGAGAAGAGAGTTTATCTGTGCTGCCTTTAACACACACCCACATGCACACACATACCATGCAAAAAGCCTATCCCACCTCTTCCGATCATCACCCTCATGCTCCACACTGCAGTCTCTGCTCTGATTGGTTAATGCAAAGTCAGGGGCGGGGCTTGATGCCCAAAACTCAGGCCTGAGGGTTCTTATATACGACAGTAAATACAAAAATGTTGAAAAAAATAAAGATGAAGGACAGAGTGACAGCTAACGAAAAAGATATGTTTTGTCCTTCTTTCATACCCGACACAAAACTTTATGCTTTGTTCTGCTGGTGAAAGATGGAAAAAAGAGGCTTAAAAGACAATGCTGGTGCATAGTGTGAATCTCAGCTGGTCCAATGTGCTGCAGTGTTCAATCTCTGCCACTGCAGCGACCAGAGAGTCCAGAAATAGAAGACACAGACACAGTACAATGAAACAGACAACATCAGACAGATTAAATCTGTATATTTAATAGTGGATGGAAGCTAGTAGTCTGGATTGAAGGAAACAAAAGAATCTGTCCACAACCCCACGGCTACTGCTGGACCTCAGATGGACCTGTAGATGAGTAAAAAATTTAAGATTCTATCTTTTGTCATCACAATTATATAGTTAGCCTTTTTCCAAATATAATACATAATACGAATTTTGTGATTGTGTAGATTTTTGTGTAGATTTGGTTTTCTATAACACAGGATAAAAGTCAATGGATGTATGTACCTGTGTCTCAGCAGACTTCTGCCTAGCCTCCCTTACGGACCTGAAATGACAAATATACAGTCTGGCTAATCGTCTGAGGAGAGCACTTGCTATTACACACTGCACAACCCCACAGGGACAGTCGGAGAGTAAAGAATGGATAATTTGCTGATCTGGACATATTCTTTCTCTTCCTCTCTTGCTGCGCATGAATGCATATATATATATACACACACATATATATATATATATATATATATATATATATATATATATATAATTACTTATATTCATTGATTTAAAGTGAAAAAGAAGCCTTCATTTTTAAGCATTGTACATAATTCAACTGGCAACTCCCTAGGTCTGACTTGCCTCTATACTTCCATATTATCTATCACGTTGCCGTAGTAACACAACACAGAGCCGCCCCTCATAAAATTTTATGCCGATGGTGCAAGAAAAACAACATGGTGATTGTTACTGATGAACAGCATGCAGTACTTCACTCCGCCTTACTTAAACTTGACCTGTGACCTACAGCGTTGCTTGAAACTGTCTCAGGGGAGTGTTGGGCTTACTTGATGCATTTTAGAATAACCAACTGAGGTCTTGTTTTCATGAAATTAATTTTATCTTTTAGATGAATAAAGCAATAATACTGTCTTTTAAAAAATGTTGGAGTACAAGAGTAACAGAATCAAACTGAGCCAAGTGCATCAAACTGCAATTCCATCATAACTTTAACCTGCTATTTTTCCTAAAGACAGTTCATGTGTTTGTGTTTAGGTGTATGAAGTGTACCTCTGACATCTGAGAGGCTGTGTTGCCTCCGGCCCCCAGCAACACCATGGCCAAGGCCGACGAGATGCTGAACGGGGAGTAGAAGACATTTGCAGTCTTGTCGTTCTCACTCAGCTTTTTGAACAAATCCAGACAGAAGGTGGTGTTGGCCTTGGACAAAGGGGCTGCTGATGCCATTGTGTCTACAAAGAAGGGAGAGCACAGAACTTATTACTGCATTAATGACAGTATAATTACATTATAAAAACAAACCAAAAAAAAAGCTGACAACATATTAAGACTTTTTCTTAACCTGTAAGGTGTAAAGCTCAGCAAACACACACAAAACAAGGGTAATTTTACTGTAATAATAACAGAATATTTGAGAACAGCTAGTTCATCTATCTCAAGTAGCTACAGAAAAGTCGAGCAGAGGTTGATATTGGGAGGCTAATTAGGATTTTGTTCAATTTGGCTGCAACCATGGTATGAATGCAAATTGACCAGCAGATTGTGAATATTTTTACACGACATCAAATATAAGTATTAAACTTCCAGATTATTTAATAGAATAAGCTATGGTGGAAGAATCAGCGATATAACATTTTTGCACAATGAACGAGCATATTCTGCTAAATTATGCAACTTTATATGAAATCATGCTTAAAAGTACATGTACTGTCAGTGAATACAAAGTAAGCCTATTCTTTATATTTAAGGCAGATTATGCGTAACGTTAAACGAGGTTCAGTGACTGTCAGACTTGGACTTTAATGCCCGTCTCGTTTTACCTGTCAGATAAAACTGAGGTAAGAACCGATGAGCCGATGGCCTAACGTTAATTTGATCAAGATGCTGCTGTTACATCACATGTCAACACAGTAAATAACCCAATCCTTCCGTCACGAAGTGAACAAGACTCACGCTCCACTTACTTACAGTTTTCGTTTGGTGTTCAAGTGATCTGGAGGTTTCCCGTCACAGAAAGACTTCTGCAAGAGGCATCGCTTTTATAATTTACGAGCTGACACGCCCGAAACCCCTGACACATGAGCTTCCGCATTCGCATATTTTCGTACGGAAGCCGACTGGAAAACTGAGTTTAGTTCGCCTTTCTGAGGCAGCGCACACAAGCGGTCCCTAACAATGTAATGACACATTTCGAGTTTTGTTTTTATGGCTTAAAAGCAATTTTACGACCAAAATGACCAGCAGCGGTATTCACTTATATTTCTACGCAGTTTTATGTGCGCAACTTTTATGCTGTCAATTTGTCAGTCTTGTTTAGTTTTATTTACGCTGTTTATGATGTAGTAAACTAACTTTAATCCTCTCACACTGTAGGCCTAACGATACGGTTTCCCAGCTTTGTCTTATCAACAGAATATAATTAAAACCTGAGGCAGGAGTGATGAGATTTCAGATTTTGGGACATTGTTAAAAAACTTTCAACACTAGGTCCCAAGCTACATTAATTCCACAATAATGGCTACATCCACCAGGTCACTTTTTGATCATGTAGTTTGTACAGAGGTGACAGTTGATGTAAACTAAAAAAAATCTCCAGCAACACTTGTAGTTAATCAGAAAAACCTTTTTGACCATTATGCAAATTAACATCCTTAATGCACCTCGATAGCTGGTGAAGTTGTGCCAGAAAACCAAACTCTGCTTTTACAATAATTACAACAGACTGATCTGAGACTATATTAAATGCACATGCACCAGCTTTAGCCTCTGCATATTTCTGCCACATTTCTGATAGCTCTTTCACACTGAGAACATTTAAACTAGACCACTTTGTGAACTGTTGGGTAGTTTAACAATGCATCATATTTTATAGATACAAATAAAGATGTCAAAACACAAGGAAGATCACAGGAAAATTAAACTGGAATGAAAACATACAAACTGACTGGAGAAAGAAGGGCAGAAAATGTAGGGGAGCTGATGATTTTTTTTAAAAAAAAAAGGTTTGGGAATGTTACACAGGTGTGAAGGTGATTGTAGGAAGTCAGCTGACAGGAGGGAGGAAAATTCTGGAGACATCTGGTGGTTGGACGGACAAATGACTGGAGAAAGTTGCAGAATGACAGAAATGAACAGTACACAGTCCTGACAAATATATGTCCTTGTTTAGACATCGGTCCTCCTGTCATCAGCCGTTTTTCATTTAAATATTTCAAGATATTGTTCAATGTCTGTTGAAACTTGAAACTTTCCCAAGACACTTTCTCAGATGTCCAATTTGCCAGGATGACGTTTTCCAACAGCAGATTCTCTAGAATTTAGGTAAAATACGGTGTTGCAACAAATTTTGATGACAGATTGTTATTCTCATTAGTCATGGATGAAAAAACATTGCAAAACAGGAAGATCAGGTTAAAAGGTGAGACTGTGCTTTACTAGTGTGCCTTATTTCCTTCTCTCTTAGCTTTTAATTTACATTTTAATACGTGTTTAAATGTCCTTTCATTGTGCGTTTCTGTTGCAACTGCATCCTTGATGTGAAGCATTTTGACTTGCTTTGCTGCTGAAATGTGCTTTTAAATAAACTTGCCTTGCCTTATTGTACAGTAGTTGTAAATCTGAAGTGGAAAACACTAAAATGTTTTGGTCACTATTGACTTAATTTTTGAGAACAACAAAAAGCATCATTTGTCATGAGGGCCTTAGAAGTCTTCAAATCCTTTTCTTAAGTAAAAGCAAAATATAAAAATAGAGAAATTAAAAATACAAGTTAATGTATATTCCTGCATTTAAAACATTGTTAGTGTTCTACATTGACAACAGCTGTAATTTCTTGAGAAAGTACACACAGGCTGAATCTGGGTGGTGGAACTAATGAATTGACATTTCTTTATTTTCTGAAAAAAATTCTCTTTAAATTAAAAATGTTAGAGATGGACTTTTATTCAGACAGTATCAAAAAGTGCACATGGCTCTGAAATGGCTGACTGAACTTAAAGCTGCATTAAGGGCCTTATAAACACGAGGGAAAGAGCCAAAACAAACTGTTCTGCATCCATAAATCAGCACATAATCAAGACTAACTAGCTGAAAATTGTCAGCTAATGCTTGAATCAAGTTAGAGGTCATTTTAAAGTTTTATTGAACATTTATTAACACATTTCATATATTGTTATTTTACAATTATCTCTAATTTATTTACCAGCTCCATTACAGATACTGTATGTACTGGTTTAGTTAATGTTGCTTTATTCTGTTAATTTGTTCTTCATTTTTAAAGCCAACTGTCGGGTAATTAGGTAATTGATCAGTCAATATCAGTGATTTAATAATAAGGCATCAATTATATGAAATCAGTCACTCATTAATTACTTTTGCTACATAAATAATTTTCACTCCTATTACCTTGAATCCACTGAAATATTTTCAGTTCTTGACAGCGAATCAAACATCAGCTGTTCACCACAACTAAGCCATCAATATTAAACCTTTGTAACCAACAAATAAAGATATTAGTTTCAAAACAAGTGACAGTGTGCATCACATGGTGACAATCATTTAGTGCAGCTAGTAAAAGTGGTTATTGTTATTGTTGTTAGGACACAGCAACTATCTATTGCTCAAGCCATAACTCTTATTTTTCCGTCTAAGTAACATCGAACTTTCCATCCTGTTTTTAAAACCACATTTTTGCAAGGTGCTGAAAACCTAATGCAACATCCTTCAAGCTGTCAGAGCAGTTCACTGAAAGACCAACTTCCACTTGAGTTGAGTCAGAGGTACTTTATCTGTTTTTCAGTGTGAGGTTGCATAAATACAAAATTCAGCATGCTATCATTCTCAGGTCATGAACTGTTACTGGTAGTCAAGATCCTCATATATCCTCTAAATACTGATTCTGATGTATTATGGCTAATGTTCACTGTTCTACTTTTGTTCTTGTTTAACCTCTCCTGTTCTTAGAAAGTCTCACAATACAGGTTCTTAATTGTTCAGAAGTTTTCTTTCCATGTGTGGCCGCGCTGCAAGATGAGATAGTTACGGTGTTAAAGACGAGCTGAAATGCCTTTTTTTTCCCACAGTGTCAACTGCCGTGTTGTGACGTATTCGCTATTCTAACAGTTAAACAACCAGTGAACAGGGTGCAGGGGTGGGACATAAGTTGGAGGCATCTGAGTGGAGTGTTGTTGGCAAGTGGTGTTGTTATGCCTTGGCAACTGTTGCTAGGGCTTTGCTAAATTTTAACACCAAGCTAGCTTTAGTTTATTTAATACTTACAGGTTTTTGTAACAGGTAAGAGCAGCTGCATGTCCAAATACTAGTGGGCCTGGCCCTTTAGCTGAATGGCATCCATTCCTGCCTGTTACCGGAGGTCCAGGGTCCGTGTGCCGATAAGTCGGGGGTGCTGCACTAACCTCACTCGGACGTTACATTTCTACTGACAGGTGGATTGGCGTGATATAATTGGTTGAATTCAAAAAATGATTCAACTAATAACGGCCTGAGTCCAAGATGACATCAGAGACCCAGGAGATTTTGTTTTAAATGAAAAACAGAAGTGGCAGACTTTAATTTAAAAATACTGAATAATTAATTTTTTTCTGATACATTTTTATATTTGACTAAAAAAGGAGCAGGGTTGAAAGAGCATTTTTGACGATTTTTGGCTCTACTTGAAAAAGTTTGTGTTTATCCTTGTTTGTGCAATTTGTCTTTACGATCCAGTGTGCAGGAATGCCCACGATTTTCACTGAATGATTAAAAAAAGATCTTACACTTGGCTTTAACATAATACAATAATTCTAAGAAGATATAATTGAAATAATCTAACATTTTGGGGAATTTGCACAGGAGTGATATATCTCCGGTCGCAAATCAATTTCCTGACCTCTGCGTCTTTGTAAGTGTCCCTCTGTAGATGAAGACCGGCTCTAGAGAAGATGTTCAAACCTAGATTATTGTTTCTGTTCTTTCTCCAAAGCAAAATTTCTCAAGTGCTTTAACACGACTTGAAAATTTTACAGCCTCTGAGCAACAATTGGGACATTTTTAGCTTCATGGTTCTGGATGTGAATGTTAAAGGGTAGCAAGTGACTGTCAGCCCTTAATTTTTCCCTCCACTAAATGAAATCACCGACCACCAGAGTCACACTGCTCGAAAGGACACGGTGCTCATGCAGGAGTGCAGAAACGTCCAGCAAAGAGAATGCTCGTTGTGGAGTTATGTCGGATGAAGAAGAGAAAGGGGTGGTCTGCTCTGAAGTAGGCTAAATTGCGTTCGCGACTTTTTCTCACGAGACCAATCCTTGTTGCAGCAGCAGCTTCAGTTCCCTCCTCATTCACTTCCACAAAAGCCTGATGAATAACTTCAGAAAGCACCAGGTCTTTAGGCTCAGACATTCCTGTCACAGAGAAGAAGAAAAGACATTTTGTCATGTTTGTTGCTATTATATTTTACATTGTAAACAATAATCAATATGTTGACAGTATGTGTTTATGTTTTTGATTACCACTGAAGACTAAGCATGTTTGCTGAGGCCAGAGGTGGGAAGCAACAAAATACAAAAATACTTTGTTTCTGTACTTAAGCGGATTTTACATGTATCTGAACTTTACTCAAGTATTCTGACAACTTTTTTGACTTTTCCTCCCTCAACTTGAGCACAAATATCTGTACTTACATTTTTCAAACAAGCTTGTTGCTTAAAGTTTGAATACTGTTTTGTTTTTTTGACTGGGCTCAGTCAGTGTGATTAACCAACACAAAATGTCGCTATTTGACATTTTCTGGTGCTTTTAAGAAAGGCTTGGACAAATTCTACTGATTCTACATTCATGTTTAATAGTCTTCGCATTATAAAAATATGACATGAGCTCCAGTTAGCTTTACACAGAAATGGCCGCTAAAATTGTCCTTCAGAAGGAAACGTTCACTTTTATTCTTTGAGTACATTTAAGAACCTGCACTTTATTACTTTTACTTGAGTTAAGAAGTTGAGTCAGTTCTTCTACTTTTACCAGAGTCTCCTTTTACACAAATATCTCCACTTCTACCCAAGAAAAAAATGTGTCTACTTCTGCAATCTCTGACTGAGGGATACTACAGTATTACAATTATTCTCTTGAGAAGTATCAATGCAACAATGTAAAAGTACCTTACTAAAAGTAAAGGGACTGTGGCATCATCACAAAGCAAAGGGCCTGTTCTGTTACTGATATACGAATGCGTAAGCATAATATTTACCAACTTTTGTAACTGGTCAAGGTGGGGCAAGTTTTTATTTGTTTTATACCATTTTGTATTTTTCCCCCCCTCTAGTCAACCAAACGGTGCTGTGACTCTTTTTTCACAAATAAACTTTACAGTATAAACTCTATACAGAATGTTTTCCATCCAGCTCACCAGAAAAGTCACTTTTGGTGCTATCAAAAGCATCCACCATGCCCATGCTTTTCAGTATAGCAACCAGGTCATACTTCTCCTCCATCTTGAATCGAGGCAGTTCCACTTTCACTCGATCTTCATTCATCCTCTCTGGACCGGTCCAATCAACAAATTTCTCATAGGTCAGCAGTTTCTGCAGCTGCAGGGTGATACAATATGATTAATTACAGTTGGCAGTGTGCTAATTTAATGTGTGTGTGTGTGTGTGGGTGTCATACCTTTTCCAGACCTGTTGTATCATCCTCGATCTCCTTAGGTAGAAAGATGAGCATGCTGAACTCCTTTCATTTGTAAGGCATCTCCAGGATCTGTCCAACAGAGGGTTTCAAACACACAACAGCGAATAAATCCTCTGACCAAACAACTGACTGAACAAAAATGGCTTTATCGATTTTAAATGAGCAAAGCCATTAACACATCACCATGTCACCGGGTGAGAGTTGATTTCTTGATTTAGATTAAAGTCTTTACTTGCGTCACTTTCATTTCGTCAGCTTAGCAACCACCACATGGCACTACAGGCTTGTTGAGCTTTAGATTTCTTCACTTGGCAAAATGGTGTGCATCCGGAGGGTGTTACATCAGGCTCTTACATCTAGTGAGAGTGTTTTGCCAAGGACTTGCACAAGGTTTCCATTTTCTCGATTTGTAAGAAACCCTTTTAGTGTCAAATGTTTAGAGAATATGTGACTTTCGGTACCGTAAATACTTTGTTGACTATGGGGCAAAATGGGAAATGACTCCTAGTGCGCTGTTGTGTTTCTGAACCGTCTTTACTGCTTGGTGAAACTAAAAACCCCTTGTATAAAAAATTACTGAAATTAATAAGTGGCAAATCTGCCTCTGGTACTGTAAGCTGCATGAGCTAGCTTTGTTTTGTACCTTGATTGAAAAGAAATCAGGAAGAGCACCAGAAGCTAATCAACATGATATCAGTCAATATTTACATTAAATATGACATATTAATTGATTGACTGTAGGATCACTTGTGTGAATACCTGACAGTTCGCTTCAGGAATGACAGCAAAAGGAAAGTCGCATCAAACATTTTTATCCTCTATAACACAGCCAAAGACAGGAGGAGAATGGGACCTGCTGAACATTTCACTGAGAAAGAAGAGTTTGCAAATAGAAGCATTCTTC
>JAPXVT010199580.1:0-10856 GCA_029823135.1 Acanthurus reversus | reverse complement strand
GAAGTAAGGTATCCCATATTATATTTTAAGTTCTGATATAGGCCTACTGTAAATTACATAGGTGAAAGAACTGTTTCGGGAAATTGCCTTTAATGTTTATGGTGTTATTTTATAGATATTATAGTGCATTTTGCAATTATAGCAATGCTGTTGGACTTTAAAAGCAATATATATGGATTTTTATGGGCATATTTTGAGTTCTGGTATTGGGCTGTTTTTTGGGCCCTTTTTTATACCGGTTGGGCGGGTTTTGGGCTGGTTTTGAGTTGCTGTTTGGCTGCTTTTGTCTCACAGACCTGGCAGCCCTGATCACATGTGGTTTGTTCTAGTGGTGTAGCTGTAGCTAGCTGTCCAAGCTGGCGGACATTTCTGTGCATGCATGACTCACATTGACGTGGGACTCACACTGGGTACTGACAACTTCAGTGATATACAGACGGTCACAACACAAACTGTTACAGTGGAGTGACGACTCAAACGGCTAGCTGCAGAGCTAACTGCTAACATGCTAACCAGCTAATCAGTCACAGAGTCTCTCTGAGCGTCTGTTTTCTCTACACTGAAACTTTTCCTTTTCTACACTTTGCTGTCACAATTATTCATCATTCAGCTCAGTTAGAAGCTTGTTTCTCATCATAAAGTGCCTCCTGACAGTTTACAGTCTGACGGGGGAGTTTCGGGAAGTCTGGATGGCAACACACAACTCGTTCCTAGGACCTCGATGTGAAAGATGTGAGCTGTAACGAGAGCTGCAGAAAACCTTTTCAGTCAGCCCTCACATGTATCATTCAAGTGTGTATTCATCAGCAAAATGAGATTTTTTCATGCACACATGCTTTTGTTTTGTAACTTATGAACCTTGGATGATCTTTCTACAAGTCACGCTCGTTATCTGACTGAGGCGACTGCAGTCCTGCAGAGAGAAACACTGATGATTTATATGAACCACAGCGTGTCACTGCTGATCAGCAGTGATGTCATCCTTAACCTACCATGTGATTGTGGAGCTGAGTGGAGGCGTAGCTGCCGCCGCCACCATCACTGCCGCTGGTCCCGTTGGACTGAGAGACAGTCTGTGGTGTGTCAGACTGGATCAGACCCCTCCTGTCAATCAAACTGAAACACACACAAACACACACACACACACACACACACACACACACACACACAGCAAAACTCTTTCTGAATGATTAAATTTACACAAATATGTTTCCAAAACATATATGAGTAAAGATCAAACACAGACGAGTTTTCTGCAGAAAAATGAGAACTGAGAGTTTTGTGTTTGGTTATATAAACACGTGGAATCAAATTAGATTAGAGCGTGTCAGAGACGTCTGTGAGCTTTTTTATCGCGTTTACAGGAACTTTGATTTTAAAACAGCCTCAAAACTAAACTGATAACTTCATTAAAGTCTGAGAATCTGCCTGAATAACTCTGATGCTCACAGGCTGATGGGATCATTATCATATCAAACAAGACGGAGATTTTGTTCACTGAGACTAGAGCTATTGATCTGTTGATTGACAGCCAGATGGACAAATACGTTTGTGTACAAGTCTCATTTAAACAGCGAGCGGGGCGCCGGCAAGAGGATTTTAATTTAACTTAAACATCTGATCCTTGGTCTTCTCCAATAATCTCTCACACTTCACTGCTGGTTTGCTACTTGCCTTTTTGTGTGTGTGTGTGTGTGTGTGAGAGAGAGACGGATCTCACCACCTGTCCTCCTGAACACTCGGGGTGTCAGCAGGTGGATCCAACATGTTAATAAGCTGCGACACACAAACACGCGCGCACACACACACACGCACACACCATCTGGTGGCCGTCTAACAGGCAGACTGTGTAATGAATCAGCATCCATATGTTCAGTCTTGAAAAAACAAACATCTCCTCGGCCTTCGTCGCTCATCAGTCACGTCTTCCTCCTCTGCTAGCAAATACTCTTATTTTGAAAATCCACTTCTCAAGTCCACCCTCAGGCAGCCCCCCCGATCTTCCATCATCCAATCACAGTAGTGTTTTTTTTTTTAATCTGCATCAGTCATCTCAGAGAGCTGCTGCCAACCTGCCCACTCCCATCCATCAATCAATCTATGATCAATAATCAAACCGTATTTGTCTCTGTTTGTTAGGCAGATCAGTGACATGAGCCTGTTTGGAGCAAACAAGACAAAATCAGTATCACAACATCAGCTTCATTTGATGTCAGTATAAACACTATATGGCCATTAGTACGAGGACAGTCGTTACAACAGCACATTAATGAACATGATACTATCGCATCATCAGCTGTCCACATACTTTTGGCCCACACTGTTCATTATAAATACAAGTTTTCAGAAACGAACCTCATTGAATTTTTGCTTGACTTTGCTGCGTTAAACTTGAGACCGACGCAGTAAAACGGACTCTGAGCGAGCTGCTGAAAGAGTCTCAGCTCTGCAGATGGATCATGAACTTCCTGCGGTATGAGGATCTGTGCCAGGGACGCTACGATGGGAGCTTGAAGCAGAGACGAGTCTTCCTCAGTGGAAGATGAGGTGTAGAAACTGCAACGACACTTCCTCTGTGTTTAAATAAATTAATTTTGCAGCTCAAGTTATCAGCTGAGCCGAGAGAAACTGCTCTCTGAGATGGAGACGAGTGTAATCACTTTCCAAGTCTCAACTGACATCTGTCCTCATTAAACACAGAGACACACCGTCTGCTGAGAGGGGACGAGCAGGAAGAAAGCAAAGAGATCTGAGAGACGAGCTGTGAGGGAAGAAGACGTTAAAGTTTCAGGCCGACAGGTTCGATATCCAGGATCATACAGAATGAAATAAGACAGCTGACGAGTTGACAGCAGGAAAAAGTGAAGGAGAATTTATGAAGTGTAAAATCTGAAAAACAAGCAAATGTTTGTTTTTGACGTCAGTGTCCCTTTTGAAGAATTAACAGTGACGTCCAGATCTGCTGGTGACGCCAGAGAAAAAAAACAACTGTTAAATCTGCAAGAGGCAGTTTATCTTTAATGTCATCGTGCTAACATCCCATAATAACCTTTCAGCATTTGTAATTCAGGTGGTCTGAAAGAACTCTAGACTTCTCCACCTTTCTGTGGCTCTGTATTCAGACTGTGATGGGCACTTTCGGCCAATCACAGGTAAATTCAGAGAATGCGTTCCGATTGGCTGCTCTATGCTGTGCTTCTTAGTAACAGGTGATATCACTACAAGCTAATTGATTGTTGAAATGAGTGACATGCCTTATGTTCTAAAACTGGCCTCTGGCGACTTGACAGGCTGGGTTGCAGGCGACATCATTAGCTGGCTTGAGTCGAGCTGAACCAGTTTATGCTGCTGCAACTTTCCCTGCAACCGTTTGGTCTCATTGTGAATCTTTGGCAAAAACTGGACTTAAAGAAGAGAGCGACAACAAATGAAATAAAACACGAGCCAGAGCAAAAACAGAATTGCTTCCTTAGGAGTCTCATGCTACAGCTAACTTGATTTTCAGAAGCTGGCGACCTCAGTTTTCAGTAGGGATGGTAATCTCCAGGAACCTACCGATTCAATTATGATTTAGGTGCCTACGATTAAATTAGAAAATGATCACCGATTTATCTCAGTGTGACACAGCTTACATATAGTGCAGCAGTTGTCCAGTTCACCTTCCATCAACTTTGTTGAAGCCAAAGGGCTTTCAAACGCTGGCTTGATATCCACTTGGTGCTGGTTGGATCTCGTGGTCAGTCGTGTTTCTTTCTTGTTTTCTTATGAGCACCTCATAAACTGTCTGGGTGCCAGCCCGCTGCACTTCTGTTTCCTGCCTTTTTCATTCCGTCTGTTGTTTGTTATTTAAAAATTAGATAATTGATTTCTGGACATTTTTGAATCGATTCAGAATCATTCACGTCCAAATTGCGATGCATCTAAGAACGGATTTTTCACCATTAGCTTTAATTGTTTTAAATGCAGCTAAATTTCAAACACCAGCCTGTGAGCGTGCACAAAACTGCAGTTCTTCTAACGGCCACTTGAGGCAGGCTGTAAAAGTTTATCCACATTGTGCACATTAAAATGAACAAAAACAAACATGTTTACAGCACGCTATGGTTTTGGTCTCCACCAATTGCTGCTTGGATTTTACGTATAAACTGATGCTGTGGTTTTCAAAAATGGCATCACAAAGTTTCAGTTGGTCACAGAAATGTCATCCCCAGACCCCAACATAAGCAGTTTCTGGTTCCAGAGTTCGTGCCACTCCGGAACCAGTGCTCCAGGTCAGTATTTGGCGGGTGAAATGCAAAGAAGTGTTGTGGTATTGTCAAAAAGGGGAGATCAGTCAGTCACTGCCCCCCCTAAACAGAAAACAGGAAGTAAACCAGCGGGCTTGTTTTGTTTGGTCCTTGGTTTGTTGCTGCAGAGAGTGTCACTGACCTGGGAGGCAAAGGTCCGCACAGAGCAGCGCAGCAGTTGGTCAGGATGTTTCCGTAGCTGTAGGGGTTGTAGTTATCTTTCCCTCGCTTGGTGGACCAGGACCCTTTAATCTGAACCGGAACAGAAAGAAGTAGAAGTAACTTAATAATCCTGTTGGGGAAACTGATCCTCTGCATTTGACCCATCCTATTCATAGTTAACCTTAACTACATACACTAGGAGCAGTGGGCTGCTGCAGTATCACAGTGCAGAGTGTTGCTTTAATTCATCAGAGCCAATAAAAGTAAAGGAAAGATGTGAGCAGACATAGTGACACCTTTTGTTTCTGGTGAATGACTTGTTGGTTTGCGTCTTGTGTACTCACGTCCTCATTGGTGGTCTGGTTGGAGCTGATCAGGTATGTGTGGAACCCCGACAGACCAACGATCGACCAGACGGAGAAGAAACACACCACCACCTCTAGGACAGTGCCAATGGAGTCAAGGTCAAACATGAGTTCATGCCGTGACGAGGACACAAGCTTATTTAGTAGGGCTGTCAAATAATTCTTTTTTTTTAAATAGTGATTAACTGCAGAGTTACAATAGTTAATTGTGATTTATGCAATTTTGTTTTTATTATTATTATTATACAGATTAGCACTTTAAGTAATTTTAATTTTTTAACAGAAGTTTGGTTTTATTGACCTACTTACAAGCACATCTGTGGTGTTTTGTGTATGCACCCTGCGGTTTACTTTCAGTACATATTTGATTCTAAAATTATATCTGTGCTAATATGAATCTAAAAATGGCATGACATGGTAAATAATCAAATCACAGCAAGCACACAGGCACATTTAGAGTTGCTGGAAAGTTTATTTGATGACTTTAGGCAGAGGCAAGCTAGCACTTCCCATTGACCACCAGTATTTGAGCTAAGCTAATTAGCAGTGGACAAGCTCTGCCGTCTCTTCCTTGTTACTGCACGCACATTTGAAAAAATGGTATCTATCCTCTACTGGAACTCTAGAGGGCGACAAATCACAAAAAGAAAAAAATGAGCCTTTCAGAAGCATATTGTTGTCTTTCTTCTGCTGTTAGGAAGCAGGAAACCGCGACCGCAGCTTGACTAAGGGTGCATCTAAGGGACAAAATAGCAGCATGCGACTGAAAAATAATCATCATAAATTAATGCGTGTCAACGCTGACATCCCTAGTCTTTAGTTTTATTAAAAACCAGACGACCAAATAATGATTCATCTTTACGATGTTTTCAACACACAGCAGAGGAGAAACTCACTTATTTTCCATTATTTCACTTTATCAACTTTAATGTGAATCAAATTATTTAAACATGGTGTGTGGATCCATGAAGCAGCTGCAATCGTCATCAACAACCAGAGAGAGAAAAGAGTGAAGACGCTGAATGTAAATATGTCCTCAGAGCGCGTGACAGGGCAACATCTGACCTTGGCAATGCATTATGGGTCATATTGACCTGTGGTTGATGACTGCGTTACAGTAATTGACTGATGAGAAAAACACACAAACACACACACACGCGATGTGAACGTACAGAGGGTGAGCAGGCTGGGTATGAGGGGTTATTAGTGCCACTTGGCTTTCTGTGTCAGCTGCAAACAGGATGTGTGAGTGGTGACTGATAAAACATCAAACTACATGTTAATATAAACGTGTGTGAGAAGAAGTCATGGATTATTCATGGGCATGTATTTGCTGTGTGAGTGAGGCGTCTCTCGATCAGACGTGAAAGGATATCTGGCTGGGCTGTCTTTGAGAGCGCTCAGGAAGCCCGTCCGGTTCGATCCTGCAGAGAGAACAGAGTGTGTGTGTTCATCTTTGTCAGCTCTGAAAATGTGCAAAAACAAAGAAAAGACTAGAAAAAAAAATCAGGATTCCTCCTCTGAAGTAAATGTCACGACCATTTATTGTCTCGTTTTTTCCCTCAGTGCACATTTAAGAACAAACTAGAGAACTCAAAAACATCATGATGGTGTTTGTTTACACTGAAACGTCAGGCGACCAGCAAAACCCACAGTGAATTTAAAAATAAACCATTGATGATATTTTCTTCAAAGATGCCTCAGAGTTGAATTCGCTGGAGGTGAAAAACTCTCGAGCACAGACGTAAACAGCGGCAGCAACGAGACTTCCAGTTGTCGGCACATCGAGTTACAGATCTCTAAATTTACACCCTGAAGATCAAAGTCATGACTCTGCTGGAGCTTTTTTTTAGCTCTGCTGCTAAAATCAGAAAACAAGCGGTTCAGTGTTGAGAGGAAGACATGGGTTGGTCTCAGACAGTCTACTGCTTGTTTGTTGCAGAATGATGCCGCCTGAGGCAGCAGAGTCTCGACTGTTTGAACCTGCAGGGCAGCAAAACAACATCAGCCTCCGCACAGAGAATTAGGTCAGTGACGCGTGACAAGTTTAGACCCACAAACATGAAATCAATTATCGGTTTCAAACTTCCTTCCAGGCAGCTGGATTCAGTCAACCTGCAGAGAGACGTCATGTGACCACGGCTGTCTGAGGAGCAAAGTGTTTTTAGGAAAATATTCACTCAAAACACTGACGACTGTTTTAATGACAATGTGCAGCAGGTTGAGGCCTTTAAAGGTTTAATAGAACTGGATGGTAAAACACAGCTAACAAGTTCAGCTTTGGTGAGACTTTAATTTGTCACCATGAGCGAGATTTTTCCGTTTTCACTGCTGCTGTGTCGCGTTTTTACAGAAACATCCTCCTGCTCTTCCTCTCAGAGCAGAGCTGCAGAGACTGAGGCCGTCATGTTTGAGCAAAAATAAACCCGATTTATTTTCTTCAATGAAATATTTGAAATCGAGACCAGTTAACACTGAGAGTTCAGAAAAGCAGCTGACAAGCAGATCACCGAACAAACTGTAAATATTCTGAACCAGCAATGATCAGCGACAGGAAACAGGGAGCAGACTGCAGCCTCAGCCTCTCTCTGACAGCCTGTCAATCACAGGGCAGGGGGCGGGGCTGAGGTGGACGTCTCGTCCATTACACAGATGAGAAGCTGCAACATGAGGGCTTGAACACAACGAGGTGGTTCAACAAACGTTTCAAAACAGACAATCTCCCCAAACGGAACAAAAACTCCCAGAATGAGGCGATTTTAACAAGCAAAAGTGTTTCACTGATTTTGAGTTTTGCAAAGAAGTTCCTACAGTTTTGATGATGTCTTAAACTTTAACCTTTTTTCTCTGATGCTTCATGAAGCGAGTCAGTTAATTAATTTGTCAAAGAAATCTGATGGATCAGCTAACGGCAGTTTAACTTGTAAAAATTCCAACATCTAGTTTTAAAGACAAGCTGAACTCAAAAATGCACTTTCAACTCTTCTGGACCATATCCCTGCTCCTTTTTCAGTCAAATTTAAAAATGTATGACAAAAAAATAACAAAAAATGAATTATTTCGTATTTTTAAAGTTATCGTTATTTTAAAGTTTGCCACTTCCATCTTTCATTTGAAACAAAACTCCTGGGTCCATGATGTCAGCGTCGACTCAGGCCGTTATTGGTTAAATCATTTTTTAATTCAACCAATTATATCACACCAATCCACCTGTCAATAGAAATGTGACATCCAAATGAAGTTAGCGCAGCACCTCCCAACTGGACTGGGATACGAACCCGGGACCTCCGTTAATAGAGGCAGGAATTGATACCATTCAGCTAAAGCTAGCTTGGTGTTAAAACTTAGCAAAGCCCTAGTAACGGTTGCCAAGGAGTAACAACACTTGCCAACAACACTCCAATCAGATTCCTCCAACTTATGTCCCGCCCCTAAAACCCGTTCATTGGTTGTTTAACTGTTTGAATAGCAATTACATCAAAACACGGCAGTTGATGCTCTGGTAACAAGCAGTCCAGCTGGTCAGAAAAAATGAGTTCTTGTGCTGCTCAGTTTCAATTCACTGACAAAACATTTCTGATGATTCGTCACCATTTGTTATCTTTAAAAATAAATGTAAACGTGGGCACACAATGCTCACAGTTTTTAAGAATGAAAACAATGCTCATCATCACTTGAGTGTCAGTAAAAAGTAAGTTTGGGGCCTTTTATGGGTTTCTGAAGTGTATGTTGCGTCCCACCAATTTCTGATATCTTGCCCTGTCTGGAGCTACTGCAGGATCGATTAACTCTCCCTATAATAAGGATGTTTACAAAAAAAACCCACAGCTGCCTAAAGTGTCTGCAAACCTTCAAACTGAGGTTTGACTGATTAAAAAAAACAAAAACAAAATAACTTCAGCATCTCAGCTGATCAGGTGAAGCAGCTGAAGAAGACTGTCCTCCTGTCTGATGTGTGGCCAACCTTCATACTGTGAGCAACATGTTCAGCCTCCCTATAAACCCCTGAGCTGACACAGAACCATCTGGGAAGTCATCCTTGGGAACCGTTTTAAAAAATGTCACCCATGTTCAGAAAATATTTCATGGGTGATTGGACGAACCATCTGTCTTTCACAGACTGCCTTCAACCAGTCAGATCAGCCGTGTGACGCAGCAACACATGTGACACATCTTTTCCATGCAGAAAAACATTCAGTGCAGAAAAGTTCTTTGCTCTTTTTTCAATGAGGAAATAGTCTCCGGCTATAGCAGCATTAAGGCTGACCTCTGTGGGAGCCGTCATTGTTGCTTTCAAACAAACAGATGTTTCTCTCACTGGTCATTAAACCTTAACCCCGCCCATAGCTGCCAAGGGTTCCCGGAGGACGCTGACTGGCCCAAAGCATGTAACATTGAGAGATCATGTGATCATGAATCCATCTTGCTCTGCTCCAAGCTACTGTTTCGGACTAATCAGCATCCTATGCAGCTGCCTCTTCAGGTAAATCCTCTACAGTTTGAAACAGAGGCTTGTCAAGAGGCTTCAGAGGAACATTTTCTGCAGTGTCGAAACGTAAGAAGACCTGACATGATTTTCTTTTTGCCCCATAATTCAAAATTTAGACATGTACACATTAAATTTCACCGAAGTCTGTTGAACTCTATACCTTGGATGAGCACCTGTCCTCCCTGGATGTAGTACTGCTGTGGGGAGTCTCCAGGCTGCGCTGCACACTGTAGGATTGTGGCTGCGGGCTGCGGGGCAGCAGAGCTGGCCACTGTCAGCGTCTGGGCCCCCTGAAGGGCTTCAGCTCCAGTGCCGGACAACTGGATGGCTCTCCCCTGACTGATGGCAACTGTGTGGGGACAAAGTACAGTTATAACTCAATTTTAGTCCAAATGAAATGGATTGGCAATGCGAGAGGAGACTTGTTAGGTTAGATATCTAGAAGAAAGAAAGCAAAAATATATTCAGTGTTTCATTGAATGTGAGGTGACTGATTAAAGATGAAACCAAAATCTAAAAAACCAACAAGAAAACAAAGAGATAAGATTGTTCACGAGAGACGTCAACTCCCATGGAGCATTGCAGCAGGACGTGTTTGTTTGATCTGTTGATGACGTTCCTGTGCAGATAATTTGCGACAAATGCTGCAACAATGATTCTGTTTATTTTTCCTGATTGACTCATCAAAGCTTTTTGAATATGCTGCAGCTTGGATTTGTGCTTCTGGATGTGCTCCATGTTCTCCATAGCAACAGCACTGAGGCACCTGGGCACTGTTGTATTTTAAGCCATTTTCCACAAAAAAACTAAAAGAAGACAAGACTTAAATACATATCAATCTATCTATCTACACACATACATACATATATTTATAGCGATAGATAAATATTTATAGATATAGATTTATATATTTATACTGTATATGTACAACAACTGTGTATATAGTATTGTTACATCATCCAGAAGTGTTATGTGTTTCTGTACAAAAAACACTGAACTAAATGTAACAAAGGGAAAAATGACTCCCTGGACCCACAATTTGATCCACGCTGCTCTCCACAGGAAATGAAATATTTACAAGGACACAATGAGCTCCATTTTGTTGAAAAAGCTGATTTCAGCTCTGCTAACATCTTTGTTCAGGTGTGTACTGACTGTATTGTCCCGAGCTGGTCTGGTAGATGGAGGTCGGCACTGAGGCTGAGGTGGCACTGGAGACAGGCACCTCCTCCTCCGTCTTCTCTTCATCGATTTTAGGAACTGCCGGGGAATCTGATGAAAGCTCATTGAGTATTTTTCTGTGGAAGGATTCCACACGGACAGTTCACCATTACCACACTTCACACTTTATACATCATTTGTTTGTTTTTTATCACAGTCCTCTTCACTGTTGACGCCTTCTCACCGATAAGATGGACGCCTGGAGAGAATCTCTCGTCTCTTCTGGGTGTCTGTGACTGACTCGTCATCCTCCAGCTCTGCCACAGTGGCGATCTGGACATAAAACAAACAGTGTTTAAAAGTGCCGGTTAATCTGCAATATTGTTTTTTTTT
>JAPXVT010199232.1:0-10860 GCA_029823135.1 Acanthurus reversus | reverse complement strand
CCACTATTTAAAGAGGTTTTTGGTAAATGTTGGAGCTGAAGTTCAGAGTCTTTTTCTGGCCCAGACCTGACTTTTTTTGCCAACAATAGCTTTTGGGCTGCATGTTACAATAGACTGCAAAGTATTAATGTAGAGGTGGGAAAAAGTGGTTCTAAGTGTCAAGTGATTGTATTGTATCACTTAATGCCTGAGTTTTGATTGGTTTTGTGTTTTTAGACGGTCCAGCCAGAGACGCCCCCCCCCCCCACCAGCCCCATCAGTCTGGATCAAGATGGATACAAGCACCCCCTCGCAGTCTCTCTCACTTCTTACTTGTCATCAATTATAATTATGAAATAAATACACTGTCTAATTCAAAGTATTCAGTTTCCTAACTTAATGTTATGTGTAATCAGATGGCCAAACTTCAGATCCCTCTGCCGGCCATACCTCCAGTTGCTGAGGTTGCTGGGAAGCAGCAAACCACAGTGCAGAGGGCACAGACTTCTCCCAGGACATCACCAGCTGCACGGACGTCTCCCAGGACATCACCATCTGCCAGAAGTGTCTCTCCAGAAGTGGTTGCGAAGGAAGAGGTCACCGTGCCTCGTCCATCCAACACTTTTGAGTGGACACTTGTTGGACGGACCAAGAAGGTAATAGATTGCATCTTGTTACTGTGTGGTTGAAACGTTGTCAAAAAGGGATACTCTGTTAACATTTCACATTAGTTTTCGTCAAAGAATACCCATGTTTTAGTTTTAAACTTTGGCATTTCTCATTACAGACGAGCCAGCCTGCAAAACCTGAGCAGCAGGTTTGTTGTGTATATAATTTGCTTTACAATAAGTAATTAACATTTGATTATTGATGTGTATGATTTAACGGTCACCGAGTCTTTCTGTCTTATTATTATTATTATTTTTTTGTTCTCGGGTGGACCTGTCTGTGAAGGAATTTCTCCTCCAGGTCTCTCCTTCCTTAGAGAGTGTAACCTCTTAGGCCTTGTCACCCCTTAACACCTCTCTGTATGCCATTATACTTCTTTGCACCTAAGTCGTACAAAGTTGAGGCTTAGGTCACACAGTCCCTTTGTTATAATCAATGGTGTCTTAGAGTTATTTGTGCAACGGTCTAGCAACCAAGGCCAAGGGCTAGACTCTCCCTGATATGCTAGTGGGCAAGAGGATAGCTCTCTGCGTCAACAGACATTCAGGGACAGACACTGAACTTTGGTACGAGATACTGTCACCTCCAAGAGACTAGAGCTCAACGTGAGTTAGGTAGGAATGTTTATGTTCTAATACCCAGTAAGATCCTGAAGGTGTAGATCTTTACCTTATTTGGACATGTAGTTTAGGACTGGTGACATGTGAGGACACAAAGTCTTAAATATACCTGACACACAGGACAGCCTCAGATTCGGTGGTGGCAATACTCATGATCACCTATTGATGTTGCTAACACTGATCTCCTTGACGTCAAGTCCTACAATAAATGCCTCTGCGTAAGACATCTGTCGTCTCCTGACCTCCTCATTCCTCCAGCTCATCTTTGACCAGTTTATCCATCACACTGTCCATTCCGCCAAATCCTGTGTGATTTAGCCCTGCGATCTTGGATGTGATGGAAGAGGCCGTTCCATCACATCTTCCCAGCGCTGTGGAGCGCACAGCTCTTCCACACAGCAGAAAGGTAATTTAGATGCAAATTTTATCTTTTCATTGAGGCCTTATCAAAAAGTGTCTCCCCCTTCCTGACATACATCAAAATTAGTAAAAGCCTACATTGAAATCAAAATAAAATCTTGTAAAAACAAAAAAAAACCCAAATGAGTAAAAGCCAAGACTATTTATGTTTTACAAGAGGAGCTAAGCCACAAATATGGTTTGAAAAAAGTTTGTATGGTTTTTGTTATATCAGAACTCAACTGTGGACTGTCGCGAAAGACGTGTTGCCTCCAAAAGGAGACGGGAAAAGCAGCAGGTATGTCATATAATGTCTAATTATTAGAGGAATACTTGACATATTTGGATTTGTTTATTGTGTATTTTGAATAGGGCTGTGCTAAAAAATTGATATGGCAATATATCGCGATATTTATTTTCGTGATATCTGTATCGATTTCCAGCTCCAAATATCGATTTTTGAGTTGGACTACAGTATGTTTACAGTTTATTTACATCATACTTGCTATTTTAGTTTTATTAATTTTGTTTGTAAGAATACTACTACTATATGCAGTTTTCCTCATACATTTCAGTTCATTGTGTTCAGTGACACTAACAATAAGGAATACTTGTGCATATGCACTTGATTTTCATAGGTCTACATTTCAGCTCACAGTACTCTACTAGCCCCACACCATCCAGTGAGTTCACTGTGTTTACTGTTCAGACAGTTACACAAGAAATTAATATAAGCACTTATATAATGTGATGTGATGTATTAAGACTACACAGATCACACAGCAACTTCTATTTCAGCTCTGTTTTTACATTTTCAGTGAACTATGTGGAATATCTCAATATATCGCAATATGCATCATATCGCAATGTATCGTGACCCATGTATCATGATGCGTATCGTGAAGTCCTTGCCAATAATCAGCTCTAATTTTGAGTACAAAATACAACAACAGACAACAGCAACATTTTTATGTGTTTGTCATATTTAGTAAATAATTGTAACACAATGTAAAAAACAGTTTAATTTTGTTAATGCAACTCATGCAATTATTTGTCCTTAGGTGGTGGCAACAGCAAGCACCGTGGAAGAGTCTTCGAAGCAATCGCATCCCAGTCGCAAGCCGCTGCAGTTCACCAGTCAGGTAATTTGCATCCACACTGTACACACATAACGTGAAAATCTCTTCATAAAGACGGCTGTCCATCGCACATTTATTTTCAAAAGATGGATAGGAGAATACTACTTAGCCTTGTTCGGTTATACATGTTGGAGGCACGTAACGTATGTTAAGCAGAATATAACAATAAAACTACTGACGATAATAAAAAAAATTGAGTAATGATGATATTAACAATGATGTAACTGTCACTAATGAAAGAAATATGTACATCAAAATAAAAATGACAACATTCCTTCATAAAATCATTTCAGGATTCCACCACTGGACCGAGTTGACACATTGAATCCATGAGGGCAACACATTCTCAGAGGGATCAGAGGTATGCAAGTTTTTCTCGTAACCATCAGTGCACCTGCATGGCTCTCTCCTTTCTGGCCTACCACAATGAGGGGTTGCATTTCAACACATTGTCCCTTGACAGAGTGCTTCAACAGGGAGATGCACTCTATGTAGGCACTAAACAGCAGCTTCTGTTAGACAAAACGTTCGGAGAAAACCACTTGACCGTAGAAGAGATGCCAAAACAGGTTTTCACGGATTTACATACTTACAATGTATCCTTGAACATGTCAGATCTGAGGGTCGGTTTCCTGAAAACCGTAGATGGCAGCCCTCGAAGCAGAATAGGATTGTCCCTTGCCACACAACTGGAGTGCCTGTCAAAAGATGTCAGCCTTGCTTTTCTCCTTGTAACTCCAGAGTGCATTGCAGTGTTCCACGACAGATCAGGACGCTATGGTTTGTTTGATTCCCACTCAAGATCTGCAAGAGGTTTGCCAGACCTTAATGGAACTGCAATCATAATGTCTTTCCGTGACCTGAATGACATGGTTGACCACTTGCATAAGCTTTTTGAAGACCGTGGTCCTTATCAAAGCTATGAGTTCATGCCTGTTTCCTTTGAACGTGACCACAGTTAGAGTGAGAACCCTGGACAGTCAGCGGATGTGACAATCACAACTCAAACAGCAGCAGTACCAGAACCACAAATGTGTGAGGAAGCCAACATCCCAGGGAGCAAAACTGATGACGGGCAACTGAAGAATTTTTCAAAACTGAGCAAAAAACCTCGAAGAAAAGCTATGCGTAGAGCAAGTGCGTGCAAAAAGCCAACTGGAGACAGAACCATTAAAAGAAGAGAATATGAAAAACCGAAATATGCCGGCAGTTCAGGATTTCGGCTGAAAAAAGTGCAGGCAAGGAAAACCAAATATGCCGAAGATCATCATCACCAGAAACAAAAGAGTGAATACATCACCAGAAGATACAAGATGGATCCTGTTTTTTAGAGTACACAGAAACTTTTCATGAAAAAGTTCTAGAGGGAGAGGTGCCTCACCGATGCTGCTTTTCAGTGCAGACAGAAACTTTTCATGAAAAAGTACAGTACTGATGCTGATTTTCAGTGCAGACAAAAACTTTTCATGAAAAAGTACCAGAGGGAGAGGTACAGCACCGATGCTGCTTTTCAGTGCAGACAGAAGCTTTTAATGAAGTAGTTCCAGAGGGAGAGGTACAGCACTGATGCTGCTTTTCAGTGCAGACACAAACTTTTAATGAAAAGGTAACAGAGGGAGAGTTACAGCACTGATGCTGCTTTTCTAAACAAAAAAAAGAAGTACCCGAGGGAAAGATATCACAACGACGCAGAAGTCAGGCTGCATCATGTACGACGCTGCACTCGAAACAAACGGGATAGACTTGCTAGAAATGCTGCACTTCATATCTGTCACAAGTTGCAGTGTGCACTGAGAATCAAGAGGAAATACATGGACATCGTAAGCCGCCGCCCGGAAACTCCACAGCCTGTGGTCAACCCTGCAATGGAAGCTGCTATATCTTCAGGATCAGAAAGGATTCGACATGGGCCCACACATGTCTGCACAGTGTGCCCCAGAGCTCTCTTCCCCAATCAGGTAAGCTATTGCAAGAGAGGCAAATACGTTAAAAACCTTCGCGTTGTGGCTGCTTGCTTGACAGGTAAGTATGTCCATTTTTGTGACAGTGAATGCTCAGCCCCACGTACCGTTCCACAAGAGAGGATGCAGGAGTGGATCTGCTACACCTGTGACAGCCACCTGATGAGAGGAGCGATGCCATCCATCGCTGTGTTAATAACCTGGAGCTAGCACCCATTCCCCCACAGCTGGATGAGTTAAATGTGCTGGAAAGGCAGTTGATTGCCAAAATCTTACCGTTTGCGAAAATCATTACGTTGCCCAAAGGACGACAAAGAGCAGTACACGATGCAATTGTGTGTGTACCATTAGAGGTGGAAACCGTAGTTAACTCTCTCCCGAGGCCCAGCGCTGAAGCCCAGCTGTTGCAGGTAAAGTTAAAGCTGGCATCAAGTACAAGGGATATCAGCACTTCTACACGGTGAACATGAAGAATGTGTAAGCAGGACTGACCAAACTGAAAGAGACTCATCCGGAATACAGTGACGTAGTTATAGATGAAAGCGCTACGCTTAAAAGTCTCAAAGATCATCAGTGGATGAAGAGGACGCACAACAGGACAACCAAGATGCCGCACAGCCTGAGGAGCCCAGCAACCCAGATGGAGAAATGGAGACCACTGCCGCCGCAACGAATGAACAGCAGCCCAATAATGTGGACGAAGAAAAGGAGGACCTTAGACCTGGTCTGGCCACGGACACTTGCATGCAGCCTCCTGACATAGCACAAGAAGTCCTCTCATATGGTGATGGGATATTCAGCGTCACTCTTGCCCAAGGAAATAAACCCGTTGGCTTCTTCGCCATACCAAAGCTTGAAGCCATGGCCTTTCCTGTGCAATTCCCAACTGGACAGAACACCTTGGATGAGGCCAGACAAGTCAAATTGTCCCCGAGCATGTACTTCAACACGAGGCTATTCTGTGCGGACACCCGGTTTGCAGGGGACCAAACCTATCTCTTTTTTGCACAGTTTGTAAGCGAAAATCACATGGCTACCAACAGCATGTTGATCCAATCACGGAAGGGAAAGAAAAATGCCAGGGATGGAAGGAGAATTTCGAACAAGATGCTCCAGGATAAAGAAGAGTTGGAGAAACTCATTCAAAAAAAGGAAGCTACAAGCTTCATGCAACCCCTTAGAGGCACTCCAGCGTACTGGGAGAAAACACTTAGAGATGTTCACGCCATGGTCAGACAGTTGGGCAAGCAGACCTTTTTTGTCTTTTTCTGCCACAGAAATGAGATGGCCTGAATTCATTGAGGTCATAAAAGCTCAACAAGGTGAGGAAGGGGACTTTTCGGGGCTTGACTGAAATGAAAAATGCGAGATTCTCCGCAGCAACCCAGTTACTGTGATGCGCGCGCATGTTTGAGAAGAGAGTGGATGCGCTCATGACAGATCTGTCACCCACACAGCCCATCGGTCCCGTGGAGGATTACTTTTATCGGGTAGAGTTTCAGGCCTGGGGGAGCCCACATATTCATATGCTGGTTTGGATCAAAGATGCACCGGAGATTGAGGATCCTGAGCACTGCCCAAATGTCATAGAGTTCATTGACCGCTACATAGCCTGCCAGATGCCAGACGAGAATGAAGACCCTGAGCTCCACAAAATTGTGCTGGAGGTTCAAGTACACAGCCGAAATCACTCCGAAACGTGCAAGAAGGGGAATGTATTGTGTAGATTTCGGTTCCCGAAGCTACCCATGGAGAAAACGATAATCACCTGTCCACCCTGGGGCGACGATGAAGATGATTAAGAAAAAAGATGACTGCCAGAAAAAGAAAAGTGGGAAAAAAGCCAAAGGCAGAGATTCGAAGAAGAGTAAAAAGAAGACCAAGAACAGATTAGGCAGAAAGGCACAAAAGGAGGCTAAGGAAAAGCTGAAACCAGTGAGGGAGTTTCTCATGGACTCAAATGCCTCATTCAAGGATTTGTCGGAGTCGCTGGAGAAATGTGAGATGACCCACGAAGAATACTGGAAATATGTCAAGGCCCTCACCGCTGGAATGGTTGTCATGATGAAGCGTGAGCCCAAGGACTGCTGGGTAAACGGATACAACCGTGATCTGCTGCGAGCATGGAACACCAACATGGACATCCAGTATGTACTTGACGAGTTCAGTTGTATCATGTACATGATGTCTTACGTTTCAAAACCGGAACATGAGATGACTCAATTCCTAGACTCAGTCATCCAGGAGGTGAAGAAATCAAATGCCAACGAACGGGAGGAAATGAAGCAGATAATGCAGGCATACGCTAAGAACTGAGAGGTCAGCGCTCAGGAGGCTGTGGCTGGGCAGCCTACCACTTAAAAAGTGCACAAGTACAGTAAATTTCCTACAGACTGACGAGGATGGTATGAGGATGAGTCTTCCCCTGAGCAGACTGAAGGACATGTCCCCTGATGTGTGGATGTCAGGATGGCCTGAGAAGTATGTAAACAGGCCTGCAACATGCAAGTTTGAACACGTGTCTGGCAGAATTTGCGTCTGAATACAGGGTTGTTTACAGCTGGCAAGCTAAAGGATCAAGTGCCATTCCTCTCCAGAACGACAAAGGATTTATCCAGAAAAGAACAAAGGGAAAATCTGCTATCATCTGATATATTCAGTTCTCTGAGAAAAAGCAACCAGAGAAGTTTTACCGATGGCTTTTGAAGTTGTATTTCCCACACAGGACGGATGACCAACTCAAAAGCGAAGCCCATCCCACATATGAGGAATTCTACAAAAGCGGACTTGGAGAGAGAGCACGATACGTGGAATTCAACAGGAAATGATATGAAGGAAAAGGGAAAGAAATTGACAAGGCACTAAAACTGCTCGAAAAACAAGGACCAGTTCTCAACACATGGAACATTTTTGCACTGGAAGTTGAAGTGGATCGTTTAGAGTGTGTCGATCAGCGAGAAGCCGTAGACCCCAAAGAGCAGGAAGAACAAGACCAGATCCCGGAATGCCAAGGCCACGGTCAGTACAGTGCAGCAATGCCAGCGACCACCGGAATTGCACCGGAATTGAGCCTGGACTTTGTGAAGAAAATGTACCGAAGCCTCAACGAAACACAAGCATCCGTTTTCTACACTGTGTGTGAATGGTGTTTGAAGCGTGTCTGGGGTCACAATTCTGATCCCTTCTTTTACTTCATCTCTAGGGGAGCCGGCTGTGGCTAATCCCACGTCATAAAGTGCGTGTATCAGGAGGCTACCAAGATTCTGCGCCAACTTCCCAGGTTTCGCAATGAAGCGGACATGTCCCAGCCTGCAGGGCTGCTGACGGCGTTTACTGGCACTGCAGCTTTCAACATCTCTGGAAAAATCCTGCACTCCATCTTGAAGCTACCAAGAAGTTTGAAACCACCATATCAGGGACTAAGAAATGCACTGGATGAAGTGAGAGCAGCACTGTCCAATGCAGAGATCCTGATCATTGATGAGATATCCATAGTTTCTAAGGAGCTGTTTGCCTATGTCCACTCGAGATTCCAGCAAATCAAAGGCAACAGGAAACCATTTGGAGGGATGTCTGTCCTTGCAGTTGGACACTTCCACCAGCTGCCACCTCTTGGTAAAGCCAAACCGCTCTGTGTGTGTGAGGACAATGTGCTTGATCTCTGGCAAGATTTCCGGATGGTCAACCTTACAGAGATCATGAGGCAGAAAGATGATCGTACTTTCGCCCAGGTCTTGAACAGGATCAGGACAAAGAAGAAGACTGCTCCTCTCAGCATCTACGACGCAGCTCTGCTCACACAGGCTGTAGTTGAAGTCAAAGATTGTCCGCTTGATTCCCTGCATATCTTTGCCACCAACAAAGAGGTTGATGCGCACAATGCTGCAACTGTAGCTGCCCTGCACTTACTAGTTGTGAACGTTCCAGCAGAGGACTGCAGAAAGGAATGGTCTTTCTGACAGACTGCATCAAGGGCAACAGCAGGGATTTACCAGACGACATACAAGCTGCTCAAGAATTGATGCTTGTCATGTCTTGATGTCTGTTTCACTTTGTTTTATTGTTAATTTAAATTGGACTTGGTAATTGTGTTGTCCTCAAACACATCTAAGGTGTAATCTGGCAACAGTGCTTGGTCATATGATCATTCAAGACATTATCTCCCAATGTCACGGCAACCAGCGTGTACTCATTTCGTTCCAAGGCTTTTGCGCTTTTACCAGGAGTTTGGAAAGTGTTGTTCTGCATAGCCAGATGTTCTTAAGCCTTCTGTATTCCTAAGCCTTCTGGATGTTTCCAGATCCATGCGTGTTCTCCGTCTTTTGCAACCCCTCTACACTGTAATGTGGTAGGCTACCTATTCAGAGCCTGGTCCTGCTCAATGGTTGTTTCTTTGCCTTGGACTCTCCCGGGGCAGTTCCAAAATGTATGCTTATGTGGAATTTGCATTGTGCTGTGTTCTGTCTCTCTCTCTCCCCCTCACTCCCCCGTCTCTCTCTCCCCCTCTGTCTCCCTGTTTTTGTTATCTGTCTAACTGTTGGTCTGCCTTCGTCTGCGTTTTCTATTACTGCAGATATTAGTGATACTACTGTTAATATTGCCCCTCATAGTCACATCTACAACTAATACTAATATTGAAACTAATATCTCGGTACTCAGAAAGTCAACTGTACTTGCTTGAGGTTTGTGAAGATATTTCAACTCATTCAAAAGGCTTCTTCAGTTCTGACTTAGTGTTTGGAGTCCATGACATTTAACATCTTGTGGGATTGTTGACACCTTGAGTCGTTTGAGGTCATATGTGAATCATTGACACATCTGGCAATCATGTGACTTGTTAACTCACCAGAGTTGTTAGATTCACATGAGTCATGCAGCTTAATACCTGGCCCCATATGGAGTTTTTTTTCCTATCTTTATTCAAGAGCGTGCTATATCAGCTTGAGTGCATGATTTATTGATTTCATGTTCAGATTTTGTGATATTGTCCCTCAAAACCGTGCCCTCACACTCAAATAGCCTCTGCTTGCACTTAGATTTGCTCTGTTTCTGCTCAAACTGTATGCTTGCACTTAGATATATTGTTGCTTGCACAGATTTCCTGCACTTGGGCTTCAACTCTTGCCCTTGCACTCAGGCCGCTTCTGCTCGCTCGTGAAACGTGTGCTCTCAGATTTCTGCTCTGCTCTCAGATTTTTGGTGTAACAACCCTGTTAAAATCCACCAACCAATAGGAGGCCAGGTGTAGTGTTGGCCAATGACATTATCCCTGCCACCTTGCGGGCGTGTTCGCTTGACTTCTTGGAGCATCCTATACAGGCAGGTGACCTACTCTTTGACCTGGTTCATCCACTCTCGCCCTCCAGGCCTTTATTAAATGTACTTCCCAAGCATTTTTTACGACTTTTGGAATAAAAGGACAGTTCATTTATAAACTTTTTATTATAATAGCTGCATACAGTATAATAATAGCCGCATGGCACCATGCGCCCCCGCCCCCCCACCATCGGTGTGCTTGAGAAGAAAACAACATCACCTTCATCTTGACTGAGGAGCGGGAGTCTAGTGGATCGCTGGCCGACATGGATTACTATTATTTTTTTAATGGTGCTATTACTTCCTTCAAGTAAGATGTGCCATTGTGTGTTAGTGTGTGAACAGTTGTTTACAAGACAGCATCACATAGTTCTAAGTTGCTTACTACGTTGAAATTCAGATATTACTGTAATGTATGTTGTAATGATATCTTGGCTCTTGTATATTCAGAAATAAGGAAGATGACCGCTACACTACACTGCCTTGTCTTGTTTGTTTGGATGTTTCTATTATTATTATTACATTTTTCTCTTCTTGTTTTGCAAGTAATTCTCTCCCTGTCTCCCTCCCTCCCGCCCTCGCCCCCTCTCCCCCTCTCTCTCTCTCTCCATCTCTCCTCCTCTTCACCTCTGCAGTCAGCTTGTCATCCCGCCCGGCCGAGCTGGTTACAGCTCTGCAGTTTATACAAAGGGATTCTCCTTCCCAGGCTTTCCCTGCTCAGGGAGGGGGGGGTGGCGGGTGGAGGCAGCTCGCTGCAGACGCCTGGCAGTCAGGTGG
>JAPXVT010197265.1:0-16537 GCA_029823135.1 Acanthurus reversus | reverse complement strand
AGCCCATCGATTGTTGGGCTTTGCCACCTGGCCCCCTTCTCCCGTCGAACGAGGTTTGACCTGGTTCTGCAAGCGACCTCGAAAAATTGCACTAAGTGTTTGACGGGGAGAAGGGGGCCAGGTGGCAAAGCCCGTCAATCGTCGGGCTTTGCCCCTTCTCCCGTCGAACGAGGTTTGACCTGGTTCTGCAAGCGACCTCGAAAAAAAAATAAAAATGAAAATAAATGAGCGCTGAGGTCCTGGGGGTCTCCCTGGGTGTAGAGGAGGCAGGCCGGGGGTCTCCCTGGGTGAGAGGAGCTTCTCCCCGTCAAGCACTCTTTTTTTTCTCTCTCTCTCTCTCTCTCTCTCTCTCTCTCTCTCTCTGTCTCTGTCTCTCACACACACACACACACACACACACACACAGCTGTTATCAGTGCTGTTGTTCCAGCAGAGTGTGATGTTGTGTCACACTGATAAAGAAAAGTCCTTCTGCTTTTAATACAGCAACACACATTATGTGTGTGTATGAGTCTGTGAAACTGTAGACCGCAGAATGTTGTTGGACGCAGTCAGGGACGCCCGGCATTTCCTCTCTCTCTGTCAGCTCTCCATACTAAAATAAAACGATGTCTTTCAGTGTGTGTGTGTGTGTGTGTGTGTGTGTCCTGTAGGAAATGAATGACAGACTACAGCTGACAAGTCCTTCAGTTAAGATGATTTTTTCAAGATCAACATTCTTTTTATTATCATTTAAATGGTTGTACAATAAAGTGTAGTTTTGGGGTCCATTTATTAATTCATTCATTCAAAATGCTTTAGTAACACTCTATTTGGATATTCAGCCTTCAGATGTTATTTGTAACATTTCAACAACATAACAGTTGACCTTCAACAGTGCAACTGTATCAAATAACCCTTACCCTAATTAGCTTTTCCATTTCATAAATCTTTGCTGAACATTCTGAAAATGTTTAGAATTAAATTTCAGATGACATTTTGAGAATGTTCGAATAATATTTAGCAATGTATATATAAATATACAACAAACAATTTTGACAGCAAAATTATCAACAACTGATGTATAAAATATTAAAAATACTCTATAAATTATCTGAAGGTGGACTATCCAAATAAAGTGTAAGCAATGTTTTACATTGCTCATCTCTAAAAGTTCTCAAAAACTCAAAGTAGAAAATTTGCTTTCTTTACTTTTTCTTTATGTATTCTTAACTAGAGTGAAGATTTTATGACTCTGATATTATGTTCTCGCTGATGCTGAAGAATCTAATAATGTTCATCTGCTCCACATCAATGGAACTGATGTAGACAGGTCTGTTTTGCGTCCTTTTTTTTTCTTGAAGCAACAATCATGTCCTTGATTTGTTCACACTGAGCGCTGGCTAGTTCTTTGTGCACTACTCCTTTCAATATGAGTTATTATTGTTGTTAGAAATCCAGCTAATAACTCTGGTGTTGTTTGCATACTTCACAAAGGAGTTCACTTGTTGTTGGAGTTTTCAGTTATGCATAAACAGAGTGAATAGAAGGGAGTTGAGCACACAACCCCGTGGGGTTTCATTGAGTGCTAGAGTGGGCAGGTGTGAATAACAATCCAAACTTGTCACTTTGCAGATGTCTCACATTGTTTATGATGAGGGGAGTCAAAGTTTCTCCTCTTCACCTTAAGTCTCTGTTGTAATTGACTAAGATTCAGTAAATTAAGTTGCTTAGTCTGTTATGTAGCTGTAATAAAAATCCAAACTGTTATGTAGCTTAGTAAAATAAAAAAGAATTAGACTGATGTATTCATATTGATATATTTATTAATGTATTGAAACATGGTGTTATCTGTACAGAACTTCAGAGGCAGCGGCGTGGTTCTGTCTTAACTGTACATTCAAAAAAACCAAAGCAGCAGCTACAATTATTGCTTTAATCTGTCTTTTTCTTTTATAGAGAAATTAATTCACATTTTAAAATGCTATGGAAACATTATGGCTAGTATTTAATCTCTAAAGCTGCACAGATCATTAGTTCATGGGTTCATTTTTTCTCCATGGTGATGGCGCAAGGAGTCAGGCTGCTGCTGTGAGATGACCAGCTGGTCTCACCTGAGGAACAGCAGCGGCTACTCACAAGTCCAAAAACTATGACAGATTTACAAATAGCTCTTATTTAGATAAAATGACTACATGTAACATCGTGTGGACCCATCACCTACAGGAGGAACTGCTGGGGTCAGGTGCACTGCCAGAAACGTGGTAGTGAAGGCGGAGAGTGTAGGCATAGTGGACCTGGGCAGCAGAGGCTAGCTTCAGGGACACTGAATGTCACCTCACTGGGGGGAAAGGAACCGCAGCTTGTGCGGGAGGTGGAGGTGGATAGGGGTTGGACCATATTTCTCTCCAGAGTTGTCCATGGTGTGAGGCGCCGGGCGGGTTTGGGGTTACTGACAAGCCTCCAGCTGAGCACTGCTAAATTGGAGTTTACCCCGGTGGACGAGAGAGCTGCCTCCATATGCCTTATGTATGGAGGTTATGGGTGAGAACTCTGACTGTTGTCGGTGCCTATGCACCAACAACTGTTCAGAGTATTCAGCCTTCTTGGAGACACTGAACTGAGTTCTGCATGGGGCTGCTATGGGGGACTCCATTGTCCTACTGGAAGACTTCAATGCACACATGGGCAATGATGCAGACACTTGGAGGGGCGTGATTGGAAGGAACGAATGGCAGCCTCAGCCATGACTGAAGCAAAGCAGTGGTTGTGGAAGGAGTTTGGAGAAACCATGGAGAAGGACTTTCAGGCAGCACCAAGTTGTTTTTGGAAAATTATCCAGCACCTCAGGAAAGGAAAACAGGGGACCATCCAAGATGTGCATAGCGAGGGTAGGACATTGTTGACCTCAACTGAGGAAGTAACAGAACATTGGAGGGAGTATTTTAAGGAACTCAGAAACCCGAAAAATCCACCCTACCATTGAGGCAGAGTTGGTGGATGATAGGGGATCAACATCAATTTCCTTGGAGGAGGTTGCTGGAGTTGCAGGTAGTCAAACAACTTCATAGTGGCAAAGCCCCAGGGATAGATGAGAACCGTCCCAAAATGCTAGAGGGTCTTAGGAGACAGTTAAGGTGGTTTGGGTATTTGATAAGGATGCCTCTTGGTCACCTCCCTATGGAGGTGTTACAGGCACATCGTGGGGAGAGGCCCTGGGGCAGACCCAGGTTCAGCTGGACAGATTATATCTCTACACCAGCCTGGGAACACTTTGGGATCCCCAAGTCAAAGTTGGCTGATGTGGCCAGGGAAAGGGAAGTTTGGGGACCCTTGCTGAAACTGCTGCCTCCGCAACCTGACCACAGATGAGCAGCTGACGAGGGATGGATGGATGGATGGATAGATGGCCTTCATGTAAGGAATCTAAATGGTTACATTCTCACAAAAAATTTTAAAATTTACTGGAGTAATATATTAACAGTCCTACTGCAACATTTGCTGCAGTGTGTATAGCTCCACCCTTCTGGTACCATAGTAGTGAGTTAGAACCTCAACAGAAGGGTGCCAAAAAGTAGGATGGTATGGACTGGTTATTTTGATATTTTTTTGAAAAGTTTTGACAATGCAATGCATAATTGCTTGCCATGCCATACTGTACTGACCTGTACTTTTGGGCTGAAACTGGGCTATAGAGACAAACAACCATGTTTTTGATGTACACAGTGTCTTCTTTTGTCATTTCCAGTCAAGGCTGCCTAATAAGGTTTAATGCTAGTCTGATGCTTTTGATTGGTTCCCGTTTGAATTTGCAGCACCCCACATCTGCCATTAGTGGCACCTGGTTTAAACATTTCAAAATGGTAATCAGTTGGAAACATTTGTTAGAAATTTAGTAATCGAAAGTAATCAGCTGTTGTAAGTGACAAACTTCTGAAATTGCATTTTAAGCTGGCATTATGGAAAATAAATAACCAAAAAGAATTTAATTATGCTAAAGTCTGCAGCATTATATGTGATAAAAATGCTTTGAAAAAATACACAGAACAGTTAGCCTATAATATCTACAACAGGACAACAGAAGCATGTAACAACAGTCAGGTGATAATCATTAATGACAACAATGTAGTCAATTTTGAGAGCAACATATTAAGAGGCTGAGCCTACCCTCCAAAGTATTGATTTCACCTGTCATTACTGAAGCAAAAACTGCAGATGACTTTCTCAAAGTCAAATTAGTCTGTAAGGTTTTTGTGTATGTGGAGGAATTGCATGTGGTTCAAACTCTGTTACGCTGTGGTCAACCTGAGGCATGTCTTCAAGCAACAGAGGCTGCACAGACTGTGCTCTGGTGTGGCATTTGATGTAGGGACTGTCAGATACAGATGCAGAAGTGTGTAAACCTGAAGTACAATGAAGAAGTTTTGAGTATCATTTGCTATTTTATTTTGTATGTTATTTTATTTTATTTTACTATATTTAAATTTTTTGGTGGAAGAAAATAGTGAAAGTTTGGCACGGCAGGACAATTTAGACCATCACCTACGTAACTGAGCAGAGAGTGAGCCTCTCCCTGTCCTGACGACACTTCCATGGGTGAAGACATTTTTGTCACAGCAAGTCTGAAAAACAAATCTCTGCTGATTTGTTGTGTCGTGACAAAGACTCGGCATCACAGAGGGGAGGGTGGACAACCTCTTCATGTTCACATCCTCATTGGACACTGTGGCCACATCTTTAGGGATGGCGACAGAGGAAGGATTTCACCAATCATTAATGGAAGTGAGGAGGGCATTTTCAATGCTCATCAAAAGGCTTAACATTGGCTGGTTGAACCTGTGGCCAAGTTTGCCTGTGATGAGTTTGACAGCCTGACAAAATTACACAGGAAAGAACTCCTCTGAATTTTTCCACTCATGGGGAGTGTCACCATCATCCAGGCGGCTTGGGGCTCTTCTCTGGTGACAAATATGGGGCCTGGATTGACACAATGACATACTGCTGGGCATCATCATATATGCAGTGAAAAGCCTCCTCTGTCCTTGGTCTTTGATTGTGAACTTGAAGTGTTTCACCAGCGTTGCACACCACCTGACTGGAAATATCCTCACTCTGAAAGGCCTGAGCCACCTCTTCAGCCACGTAAAATATTTGCAGGCTCACCTTTAATCCCAGAAACACATTGAAATGAGTAAGAGAGCCTTCAGTCCCAGGGCCTTTCTATTGTCCTTGGTATTTCCACCTATGAAAATTATTACATCATCCACCATGTCATACAGAGCAGCAAAATTATCCAACAGGGCATGGATTGCATACGCGTTGCAGGTCCAAAGTGTGGGTCAGAGAGGCTTGAGGCAGCTTTCACAACCAGAATCAGAGAAGGCAGGTTGGATAGAATGAAATATGTTGAGTCTCTTTCAGGATGATGCAATTATATCGTCAGTGTCATGCACCATACTGAGTGCCATTCTCACCACACCACATTTGGAGGTGGCCTTGCAGGATAAGGGTCCGACTGTGGTTGGCGTAATGGAAAGAGAGTGCCTTTGAATTAAGGTCCTTCAACCTTAACTCTATAGCCAGCTGTTCTAGGAGCTGCACATCTCTGCTGCCCTCACTATGCGTTTATGTACATAGTTATGCAGCGAGTTAAACACTCCCGTGAAAACCCAAGACAGGGGCTGACTTTAGGTGTTTAATGGAAGCCGTGTAAAACTGTAAAACAGTGCAAAAAGACATACAAAATGACCCTTGTGAGCAGTTGTTTACAGAATGAGGTTACAAGTAAAAACTAACAGAGTGGCATAAATGCAAGCACAATAGATCAGGAAAACAAATGAGTCTACCAGACATCCCAGAATACTTGCCAATAATACTGGTATCTGCTTAAATAATGCTACCAAAAAAGACTAACAGGTGATACAAGCAAACTTACAGGTTATGCGTCTTGAAGAGCAAAATGAAGAGGATGGATTCTGATTGAGAAGCACCTTCCCTCCATGTGAGTGGAGTCTGTCAAAATGGCTGATTCAAAGTCTGAAACTTTACTAACTGCCTGAACCTTACATGAACAAGGCCAGCAGATGGCATTGCACTATGCAGACTTAACTAAGTTAAATACACAAGCCGTTGTACTGTGCTTTATGTGAAGGAGAGGCAGAACAACATCACTTTTCACTTTTCATGAAGTCGTACTTTTTGTATTGCCTTTCTGTGTACATGGCTCCTCTCATGATTGTCAAGTATCTGTGGGCATTTCTTCCAGTTATTAACCCCTGTTGTTACAAAGCCCTTATCTGTGTATTTGGAGAAAGGGATGAGCTTTTTTTCGGCAGCAGAGCGACATAAATGACAGAGGAAACTTATTTTGGGTTCTGCAAAAAAAGACACTCTTTTTGTGTACCAGTCTCTGTTGAAATAGCGCTCCAAATTGCTAAAGGTCCTGACAGTATCTTCCTTTTAGAACCAAAAGCTGAACAGGAGACCCGTTCCTGACCCTACAACATTCGTACAATATACAAAAACAACAGGCAGGTCATGTAGTAAAAATAAGCCTGTACAACAATATCTGGCATTTATAGTTCGACAGTATGGCAGATCATAAGCATTGAGACTAAAGATACAGCAGAAACCATGAAAAGAAGGCACTAGTGGGAACTAAATATTAGAGTGTCTCAAAGAAAAATCAACAGGCCATTAACATGGGTAGATGGAGAGCACTCAAAATTACACAGACAACTTACTGCACTTAAAGACTCATCAAATGGTGGGAGGATGGATGTCAGTGAAAGTATCTCATCGTAAACCTTTAGCAATATTGTGTAAACTGGGAGCAAAATATTGACAATTGAGAGCCCCTTATGGCCTTACATGCAAAATAAAAATAATAATTAAGTGTTAGTGATTGACTGTTAGGTTGTAACACAAATGCTTAAGTTAGCTTACTATTTCCTTCATTGCCAGGCTTCCACACTTCTAAAACACAGATATCTTTAGCAACCAGATATGTGTGATAATGCATTAATATGAAAGCTTTCCTGACTCAGGACCCACAGTGTGCTCTTGTACAATACATACTAAACTGAAGCTAGCAGTGCTAATCTGACTAGCTAAATGCTATTTCCTTTAGCAGGCTGTTAACATTTCAGTGTGACCCTGCTCAGTTAGCTGTTAGCCTGGCCACAGCCACATGTGCTAAATTACACTGCAGCAGCTGCTAGTGACAGAAGTTAATATCCGATCTCTGATCAGCTTGTTCAACAGAGTCATTTGGCCTATAAATACTGAATCTCCTCACTTATCTTAAACCCTAGCCCCAAGATGTCCCCTTGATTCAATATTCTGTTTTGTAAATGTAAACGTGAACCTTTTCTTAATGCCAATCACCTGCTCCTGACAGTCTAAGTCACAGTAACCCTAACCTCCACAATCACAACATGACTGCTGCTGATGGTGAAGTGTGTCATCATGACCATCTCCCAGTAACACATGCTGGTCCTTTAGTTAATACTATTTTCCTCACGTGACTGCAGACAGTTATCCTATATGGGTAAGGCAGTTGTCCGTTGTCAACATGATCACAGACTGTTTAATTCTCTTTGCTTTACTAGTTAATGGAAAAAGTATTAAAATTATAGTGTGCGTTACTGCACAACCCTGACCACTCTCATCATCATCATCTCCGTCGTCATCATGATCATTATTATCATGATCATCATCATGATGATGATCATTATCATCTGCTTTAACAATGCTACACTTACATCGGGTAGTTGCTATCTGGTTTCTTGGCATTTTAGGTTTGATGATACAGTAAGGAAAGCATTCACATTACATCCTTAAAGTCTACAGAGACGGTGTGTGAATGGTTGGTTACACTATGCAATTTCTGATTCCTTCCCTCTGTTTCCTTTACTGCCACTTTATTTCTCTCTTATTTCCTTTCTATCTGTGAATTGCCAAGTTTGAGGGGAAATTGAATCAAGACCAAAGCGTCTATTTTAAACCACTAAAAGGAAGCAGATTAGACCAAGTGACCCATTTTGTGTGTTCCTTCACTGATCTCATTTGCTCCATATCAGAACTATGAACAGGGCCACAACTGCACATGCACATTTCCTTTAATCTATATTAAATTCTCCATTTTGCAGCATAGACACCCTCTTGTGTAGCTTTGGGCTTATAACAATTCCGAAAAGTAAACAAATAAAACAACAAAACAAAAAAAGAAGATTTTGCCTATTTTGTCATTGTTGCGGGCATATCGTAGTACAAGTCACAGTAACTAAAATTTGCTATTATCTCCTTACATCTCTCTCTCTGATTTTTAAAATGAGATTAAATGGCATGCAAAATTGTGAATGACATGATTTATGAGCATTTATGAGGTTGAGGATCCAATCAGATAGATACTGGTCCCAGTATGGAATATACCAGAGTCTGCTCAGTGTGTCTGTGTATTTTATGTATCACGCTCTGCAAAATCTACTACCAGGACTGTTGCCATTTTTGAACAGAACTGTAGTTATAATTCCTTCTGAGTAGTCCTAGTGGTCAGGATTTCACTTATGTAAAGATTAATCATTGTATTATTTATCCTGCCCTTCCTTCATTGTGATTGGATAGCTGGGTAACAGGACTGTGTCGAGGCCAGAATTTCATCCAAAGACAGAATACACTTGTAGTGCTCAGCAGAGAATACTTGCGTTTTGCCTGTTAAAGTTGCTAATGGCTGTGTAAATAAGAGGCACTCCTCTTGCAAACAACTCAAGAAATACGACTGACACTTTGGTGGACACTAGTTGGATAAATACAAAAAAATATTGATGCAACCTAAGTTAACACTCTTCTGTCTCTTGTTGTGTTTGCCAGTTCAAGATGAACTGACAATTTTTGTTGCAATAACAGACTTTTTAAATTGTTTTAATGAAGTTAGGACTCTGATCAGTTTTTTTGTTGGGGTGGGTATCACAGAACAGCAGGTGTAATATAGCGCACACATATGCTAACACATAGAAAATAAGATCTAGATGATCTCTACATTAAAAACACATGGAACTGTGGTGTCATCACAGAAAAACATAACAAATGAAATAACACAAAGGTTTCATTGTGTATTTTACTCTCTCTGTCTCTCTCTCTCTCTTTCTCACTCACACACAAACACACAGAGACACACACAATATCTTGTCATTCTTGGTAAGCAGATGATAATTTATACTTACCTGCTTCTGTGATTTATTCCAAAATAATACCAGTGAACAACAAAGTCTGTCTGTCTGACTACCTGTCTGTCTGACTGTCTGTCTCTGACTGTGTGTCTTCGTCTTTCTCTTGCTTCGCCTCCCTGACTGAAACTTGAGAGGTGAGGTAATGTGTCATGAGACACACACATGGGCACACACACACACAGACACACACAGACACACACACACACTAAGACATGCTCATTACTTCTCAGTGGGCTTTTTCAATTGTCATTTTAAAAATTAAACCGTATAGATGTAAACAAATGAAATCAACTATCTGTAGGACTATAGATTCCATTTTTAAATTAACAGTTGACGATTTTGCATGTTTTTTTAAAAAAACAAAATATTTGCCATAGCAACCAGACTACTTGCTATAGAATGAAAACATTGTCGAGACTACACCCTGTGCCAAATGATGCATGTTTTTTTGTAGCTGAAGTTACACCTCTCCACAGCCAGTTCAGCTCCACTGCCCACAAGTTGAGTGGTTGTGATGTCTGTCGTCTTGGGTCCCTGTGGACTACACTGGCAGTCCACCAACCTCAGCCTCCAAGGGGAGCTACTTCAAGGGTTAGGGTTAGGGCGTTGGGTCTGAGCCCCTCCCCGAAAGGGGAAGAAAGGTGCTCTGTCCGTCGACCCCGCGTACCGCTCGTCACCCCGGTCCCAGTTCTCATCACGGGTGCGCTGGCGACGCCTATTCCGGCGTACCACAATCCAGTCATCCATATTCTTTTTTTGTTTTTTTGTCCTTTTTACTGTTTTGTATGTTTTTTGGTCTTTCTTATTTTTTGTTATTTTTTTGTGTATTTGTTTGTTTTTATTCTTTTTTTGTTTATTTTTGTCTTTTAATTAAAGCTCCAAAATAACAAACAACTAAAAACACTTTCCCCAAAGGGGGAAAGGAAAAAAGCCCTAAACTAAAATCTCTAAAAACTAAATCTCCTGTGTTTTATCAGTGATTTCTGTTTTGTTCTTGAAAAAAAATTGTGATGATTTTTTATATATATGTGAATGCGAATAAAGAACTAAGGAAGGGTGTGCGAAAAAAACGACGACGTTTCGATCCAAAACGATCTTCTTCAGGTCAATGCACACCTAAAAACTACGTATGGCTTTCAATGGCTGAGCAAAGCTGAGTGTGTGTGATCCCATCCAGAGCCAAGAGGGAAATGAGGCTTCTGCTGTAGATACACCAAATAAGTGTCTTTTACTTTTTGGTCAATGCAATCGCATTTAAGTTGTACTTGTTAAACTCCATCCAACTTGTGCTAAGTCTCTTTTGTTTTTGAACTGCCACTGGTTGTCCTATATGATTGATTAACCCTTTATGTGCCACATACAATTTCAGATGTTTTTAAAGCCAATAGATACCAAATGAACTGGCATTGATGAGTTTTTTTAAATCCCAGTCAATTATGCATTTTTAGATTTTTAACCCTTTATGTACCGAATCGAATTTAATGAATTTAACCCTTTATGAAGGTAATTAAGTCCCCATGAATTGATGTTTATTATCCTTTATATATGTTTTTAAATTTATTTTAGCCAATTATCCCCATAGTTTTTAAATATAACCAAATGCTTTTTAACACTTACTCTTTTTAAATGTTTTTAACTCTTTATGTCTGTATTTTCACAGATAAGATTCAAGGGATTCGGGTTAAGGTAAGGGGTGAGGCTAGGGTTAAGGTTAAGGTTAGGGTCAGAGCCAAGGGTCGGGTTAAGGTTAGGGTCAGAGCCCAAGGCTAGGTTAAAATTAGGCATAAGGTAGGGGTTAAGGTTAGGCACGAGGTGAAATTTAGGATTAGGCACCAGGTCGAAATTAAGTTTAGGCAAGAGGTCGCAGTCTATGACCAGAAGGAGTGTAGATGGAGCCCGATTAGACCAAAGTAAAGCTTAGAATCAGGAAATGAAGGCTATTCCCAGGGCGTGGAACCACCACAGAACTATCTCACATTCAACCCAAATGGTGCCCTGGTGCCCAACAGGCAAATCCAACGTCTCTCCTGGTTCTTGCGTTCCTGATCAGTCCACAGAATGTTCTTTTGTAAGCCCGCCATTCTCACCGAAGTCAAGCCATGATGCAAAAAATGTGCAACTAAGGGTGTATGCACTTCCTTTTTGTTACGTATATTATGTCTGTGCTGCGTCATACGTGTAGACAGTGTATTTTTGGTTTCTCCCACATATTTCAAAGTACATTTGGAACAAAAAATAACATACACACAATTCTTAGATCGTGGGCTGAACCCCTGCTGGATTCTATGTACTGTATTATCCCTATGGTTCTTGATGAACCTCAGCTTCGCAAACTGCGAATCTAGCAGCTGCGGCCTATCCGAAACCAAGGATGGTAGTCTCGCTTGGACCAACACGTCCCCTAAATTTCCATTCCTACGATATGCCGAGACTACTCCAGTGTTTCGGACAATGCTTTGCTGTGTCAACACTTTCTCAAAATTCCTCTTAAATTTGCTATTCAAAATTTTGCTCGCCGAGGAGAATGTTGTAATGAGAGGGATTAATTTCCCATGATCCCTCGCTTTTGTATCCTGAAAAGTTCTCAAACAATGTCTCAAAAACGTCCTACCATATCCGCGCCTGCGCAATGCCCTAAACAAGGTGGTAACTGCCTCTTTAAAGTCTTCGTCTCTGGTGCAGATTCGACTGAACCTAAGTATTTGAGACTTCACAATACCTCGAAATGTATGTTTCGGGTGAAAACTTTGTTTATGCAGAAGCGCGTGTGTGTCAGTACTTTTAAAATAGACTTTCACATCCAATTTGAAATCTTTCTGGAAATTTGGTCCCTTAAACACCGTCGTATCTAAAAAGTTGATCGACTGTTTGTTGAGCTCCTTTTTCAGAGTGATAGATGGATCATGGGAATTTAATATTGCAACAAACTCCTCAAACTCCTCCTCAGATCCGCTCCAGATACCCCATATATCATCCAGGTACCGTAGATAACAAGCCGGCTTCTTCTGGCACTTCGCTAAAGCTTCTTTTTCCCAATTGGCCATAAAAATATTAGCATAGGCTGGGGCAAACTTTTTGCCCATGGCCGTCCCTTTGATTTGCAAATAGAATTTACCGTCAAACACCAAATCATTACGAGTCAAATTGATTTCTAAGAGCTTTAAGAGCTCCTCATCAGGCCGCTTGGGATCAGGGTACGCCTGAAAAATATTCCTCACGCACTCAATGCCCGCCTGAATCGGGATGTTTGTATAGAGGTTATCTACGTCCATGGAAAAGAAATAAAATTCCTCCGAAATTCTCAAACTGTGCAATATCTCGATGAAATGGTAGGTGTCCTTCACATGGGCAGGATGCTTAATGGACAGCGGATTTAAATAATAATCTAAAAATTCAGCCGTGAAATAAGTCTCGCTCCCACAGTCTGAAACTATTGGCCGTCCTGGCGGGATTTCAAACGGGACTGTCCACTTCTCAGGCTCTTTGTGTATTTTTGGCAAGATGTAAAAACGCCTTTCTCTCGGCTGATTGCTGCCAATTAAATATTGCCGCTGTTTACCTGTTATGAATTTTTTCTTTTTTAATGTATCAACAATGGAAGCAACCATCGGAATCGTTTCCATGTAGATAGGGTTATCCAATTTTTTATAATACACCGCATTGTTCAACTGGCGTTCTACTTCGAAGACGTACTGGTCTCTGCTGAGGATTACAACCGCTGACCCTTTGTCAGCTGGTTTAATTACTATATGTTTAGCATGTTGTAACTCTCGCAAAGCCTTGACTTCCGCCTGAGAAATATTATATTGTTCTGGTACTAATTTATAATGTTTATTAAAATCAGCCAGATCGTCTTCAATTACTTTTGGAATCTCTGGCGGCAACTCAGAAAGCGGTGGTGTCCACATAGACGGCCCAACAAAGGGCAACTGTGGTTTGTCATCTGCCTTTTTGAAATAAGCGGCCAATTTAAGTTTGCGGTGATAATTTTGAATATCCAATTCTAATTGTAGTTTTTGATTCCTGCCTAAATCTAAAGTCGGAATAAAAGACAAGCCTTTACTCAATAGAGTCCTTTGCGAATCAGACAGCGTGAAGTTCTTTGCTAAGACCACCACATCTTGTGTGACCAAGGACTGCGTCCCCTCCACCCCCTCCCTCTCGGGACTTAGGGGGACCTGGAGTTTAAAAATGACACCCAATGGTCAAACATTGCACTGCCAGTCGCAGCAGTCCAATGTATGTCATCCGCTTCCGTATGGAATTCTGCCCCCGGGAGGAGCGGAATAAAAGGCATATTCCGTTCAATGTGTTCGTTCAATGTCCGGAGGTTGTCCTTTTCCTCCTGTGGGAGGGCCTCGGAAAAATTAACCAGCGGAATCCAGATCTCCGCATACGGAAACTTCCGTTTTGTAGACCTCACTGCCCCTTGTACGTTCTTGATTGTTGTTTCTTTAGATTTATTTGCTCTACTGTTTATCCCGAATGATAACACAATCTTTTCAACAATGAGGTCTTCCGGTGGTGGCATTTTTTCCATGAGGGCCTGTGCATGACGAAAATGGCCCCCCGGAAAACTCTCGACCTGTAGGTCTTTGTTAAAGTAGTCTGGAAAACTACACAGATTCGAATCCCCTACGAACAGCCACTTCTTATAGACAGACAATGACCAGTCCGTGAGTTTGCGTGTTGTGTTAGGGTGTCTGTAGGGCCTCAATCGTGGCGGTTCGGGTGCAGTGAAATGGTCTATGGACTCTTCAAAGAGGTCTTCCTCTTGGCTAGGTTCCCTATGAACCTGTGCCATGACTTGCACAGTTTGCGGAGGAGACAGAGTTCCCTGCGCTGTGACATGCACAGTTTGCAGAGGAGGCGGAACCTCCGTTTCCTCATCCTCATCCTCTGAGTACAGGGTATCTGAAAATGACCCACGATCAATCCATTCCTCCCCATGATCAATTACCTGGCTCACCGGTGAAATTTCCCCGGGCAGAGCCAATCGGGTTCCCCTGCGCACCCCGCGTGAGTGTCTTTGTTCTCTGGGAGACTCCACCTCCGGAGTGCTCCCCCGCTCTCGAACCCCCCGCTCACCGTGGTTGGTCGTCGTCCCCACTGTAGTGTTAGTTGTGGTTTGTCGCGGGCTACGGGCTGGGGCTACTATCCCCAAACGTGGTGAGGAGTACGGCTGAATAAGATCGCCGGTGTCAGCACCAACTGACCTACGACGCGGGCTGCGGGTTGGGACTGCGGTCTCGGCCTGCTGTGGAGGCGCATCCTGCTGCAAATTTGCAGTATCCGTCCTGGCTGTAATCAGGGCCTCAGCATGGTCGATAACGTCTTGCGAAAGACGAGGCAAATTGCGTTTGGCCCACCGAATCGCCACCTGAAAGGCTGCCTTCCAATCTGGGATGAGTAGGCTCGAAAGCTCTTCCAACAACTCGTCAACCCCTGTCTCGTAGTGTTCTACCAAAATCAAATAAGTGTTGTGCCCCCAATTTTTGGCATTTCCAACAATCAGATCAGTTGTACGCTGTTTGGGGGCCGCCGGCTTGATCATCCCGGACAGAATTTCAACCATACGGGAGATCATGCGAGGTTCAGGCCTCCCGGGTTGACGCGTAACGTTCTGTAAGTGGTGAACCATTTTAATAATCATGTGGAACTTGCGGACCAGCTTGCCAAACTCAGGATCTGCTGGCTGTCGCCTGACCTCGGACCCTCCGGCCCGTGGAGAACCCCATCTCCGGGCTGGTCGCGGGCCAGTTTGGCGAACAACATCGGCGTAAGAACGTGACTGGGGCCCAGCGTAGCGATCAGCACGCGGGCGAGGCGCTGGCTGGTTAGGGCGTTGGGTCTGAGCCCCTCCCCGGAAGGGGAAGAAAGGTGCTCTGTCCGTCGAACCCGCGTACCGCTCGTCACGCCGGTCCCAGTTCTCATCACGGGTGCGCTGGCGACGCCTATTCCGGCGCACCACAATCCAGTCATCCATCTTCTTTTTTTGTTTTTTTTGTCCTTTTTACTGTTTTGTGTGTTTTTTTTGGTCTTTCTTATTTTTTGTTATTTTTTTGTGTATTTGTTTGTTTTTATTCTTTTTTTGTTTATTTTTTTGTTTATTTTTGTCTCTTAATTAAAGCTCCAAAATAACAAACAACTAAAAACACTTTCCCCAAAGGGGGAAAGGAAAAAAGCCCTAAACTCAAATCTCTAAAAACTAAAACTCCTGTATTTTATCAATGATTTCTTTTTTGTCCTTGAAAAAAAACTTGTTTTGAATTTTTATAAATGCGAATAAAGAACTAAGGAAGGGTGTGCAAACAAAACGACGTTTCGATCAAAAACGATCTTCTTCAGGTCAATGCACACCTAAAAAGTACGTATGGCTTTCAATGGCTGAGCAAAGCTGAGTGTGTGTGATCCCATCCAGAGCCAACAGGGAAATGAGGCTTCTGCTATAGATACACCAAATAAGTGTCTTTTACTTTTTGGTCAACGCAATCGCATTTCAGTTGTACTTGTTCAACTCCATCCAACTTGTGTCAACTACTAAAATAAGGTCTCCTGTTTTGGAACTGCCACTGGTTTTCATATATGCTTGATTAACCCTTTATGTGCCACATATAATTTCATATGTTTTTAGATGTTTTTAAAGCCAATAGATACCAAATGAACTAACAGTGATGATTTTTTAATCCTAGTCAATTATGCGTTTAGATTTTTAACTCTTTATGTAATGACCCCATGAATTGATGTTTATTATCATTTATATATGTTTTTTAATTTATTTTAGCCAATTATCCCAATAGTTTTTAAATAATAGCCAAATGCTTTTTAACACTTACTCTTTTTTTAATGTTTTTAACTCTTTATGAGATAAGCTTAAAGGGATTCGGGTTAAGGTAAGGGGTGAGGCTAGGGTACAGGTTAAGGTTAGGGTTAGAGCCCAGGGTCAGGTTAAGATTAGGCATGAGGTAGGGGTTAGGTTAAGATTAGGAATAAGGTAGGGGTTAAGGTTAGGCACGAGGTCAAATTTAGGATTAGGCACAAGGTCGAAATTAAGTTTAGGCAAGAAGTCGGAGTCTATGACCAAAAGGGGTGTAGATGGAGCCCGATTAAACCAAAGTAAAGCTAAGAATCAGGAAATGAAGGCTATCCTCAGGGCGTGGAACCAAACACAGAACTATCTCACATTCAACCCAAACGGTGCCCTGGTGCCCAACAGGCAAATCCAACGCCTCTCCTGGTTCTTGCGTTCCCGATCAGTCCACAGAATGTTCTTTTGTAAGCCCGCCATTCTCACCGAAGTCAAGCCATGATGCAAAAAATGTGCAACT
>JAPXVT010196511.1:0-10881 GCA_029823135.1 Acanthurus reversus | reverse complement strand
ACATTTTATAGATATTCGACCGTCAATCCCGTTTGAAAAGAAGCTCGACAAAGGTCTTTGTGATCTGGCTGGATTAAATCCGAACTCAAACAACTGCAGCAAACATTTCGGCTATGCCAAACTGACACTGTACGACTCATTTGTCTACCGATGGCAAGATTGTCTCAAGCCACACAAACGCACAATAAAACGACAAACAAACGGAAACAGACTTGTTATCACCCTTTGCCTGCTGCTTTCGGGGGATATTCACCAATGCCCTGGCCCTAACCAGAACATCGAAGCAGACCGACAAGCTACGTTAACGTTAGCCGAAAAGCCTGCGGGGGACCAGCGTGGACGTAAGCCGAACGACGCCTTCACTCAGGTATGTTACCTGGACAGAGGGTTTGATGTCTCGGTTCTCATGGATCCATCTAACCACCCTGTCTACCCTCATGGCCCGAGCACTGATGGAGGCTCCGGAGCGGTGTACGAAGACCCTGAACTCGCTAGTCCCAGAGCAAGTGCCAACATCGATGGACGCAACGTCTCGTGTTTACAGGTATGCACGAGTTTTACAAAATCTGCACAAAGTAAACATGTTGACTACCAACCTGATCCTGCTGTCTCCGTCTGTGGCCCGAGCTCGAACCTGGCTACTCTAGTCTGCAGTCCGAGTGTGGTGTTGATGAGGCCAGACGTGCAACCAGGACCCACCGCGGAGACCCCAGTCGGGAGCGACCGGACTTCGGCAAAGTGCCCTCCCGGACCGAACAACGTCCGCGCCACATCCCCTGGACTCCAAGATGATTCCACCCGAAGCTGCAACATCTCCAACCCCTCTTCTCGGCCCGATAATAACGTCCAGTCCCAAGCAACAAGTACAGTAACTTTGTCATCCACCGTTGTCCCACTTCCAAACACATCAGCATGTAACGCTAGCAAACTTTGTTGTTGTGAGCCACCACTAATTAGTCCGACCAGCAACGCGGACGCAAATCTTGGTTCCGCTGACAAACGTTATCACTTGAACCCAGCTATTAAAAATAACAAAAAAATGACATTTTTCCAGTCTGTTAATAATGCTAGAGTTATTTGGGACCCTCGTGCAAAGCCAAAGGGCCTTTTAGGAGCTCACCTAAACATCCGTAGTGTTATTCCTAAAAGCGACCAAATTCAACATCTGCTTCTAGAATCTAACCTAGATTTCCTGTGTCTATCTGAAACCTGGTTACACAACAATTCGCCAACTGCTGCTCTAGCTGTACCTGGTTATAATTTTTTCAGAAAAGACAGATCTGTAGGTAAGGGAGGAGGGGTGATGGTTTATGTGAAAGACCATATACGCTGCACCCAGATTTATTGGTCATCTGAAATTGACTTAGAATGCATCGGCCTGAAAGTCACTCTGTCCCCACAAATGTCCTTTACCATCTTAGGACTGTATCGATCACCTAACACAAAAAATACATTTTTTGACCAGCTAAAAGCAGTTCTCAATGAGTGTGAGCTTGACAAGGAAGTAATTTTAATGGGGGATTTTAATATAAACTGGGAAGATAAACATGCCAGAAAGACTCTTAAACAAACAATGACCAAATTTGATTTTATTCAGCTAGTTAAAGGACCAACTAGGATAACCTCCACTTCAAGTACTCAAATCGACCTTGTGTTTAGTAATAGGCCAGAGAGGATCACAAAATCATTCAATTTTGTTACTGGTCTGTCTGATCACAACATAACACTCTTCTCAAGAAAATTATCAAGGAATCGGTTTAATCTATCTTCTACAAAAAAACACAGTTACTTCAGAATCCCAAGGGCTAACCAAGATGACTTTGATGCTGCAATAACACAAATTAACTGGTGTGATTTACTATCAGGGTTGGATGTGGAAACAGATAGCCACCAGTTTCTTTTTAAAATCAAGTCTACAATAAATAGTTTTATCAAAGAAACAAAATCCAAACACAGTCAAAAGAGCTCCCTCCCCTGGATGAATGGAGAAATACGGAAATTGATGAAAGAAAGGGATCGTGCCCTAAAAACAGCCCTAAAATGTAAAATGGAACATGACAAACGTAGGTTTACTACACTGAGAAACAAAGTTACCAAAAAATTAAGACAAGCTAAGGCATCCCTCTTCATAAACATTATAACCGAGGCCAAGGGAAACTGCAAATTGATCTGGAACAATTTGAAGAAACTGACAGGGAAAGATAAAGGCAACACTGGGAAAGGGCTAGAGCTCAGGATAGAGGGTTGCCTAACCCATGACCCACTGCAAATTGCAACGGCTTTTAATAATTACTTTGTAGATTCTGTTAAGGCCCTTACCACCAGCCCACCTACCAACGCGATGCTGGCAGCCCCAGTGGATGAGTCGCGTCCCGTCTTCGACCTAAGTGAGGTCCCGGAATCCAAAGTAGCTGAGATATTAGGCACACTCAAAAATTCAAAAGCTAAGGACGCATATGGTCTTGACTCTTCCTTCCTTAAGAGACACAGGGAGTCACTTGTGGAGCCCATCACTAAGTTGATCAATGCATCTGTTAGAGAGGCTGTGTTTCCCCAGGTATGGAAGCCGGCCATAGTCTCACCCATCTTTAAATCCGGCTGTGTTACTGAAATTAGCAACTACAGACCTATTAGCATCCTCCCCATAGTCTCCAAGGTTATGGAGAAGAGCATTGCAGAACAACTACTCGCACATCTTAACAGCAGTCCCTATTCACTCCATCCCATGCAATTTGGCTTCAGACCCAATCACTCCACCGAAACCGCCAACTGTTTCTTCCTCGAGTCCGTAAAGGCGAAGCTGGACAAAGGGGGCGTGATTGGAGCTGTCTTCCTGGACCTGAAAAAGGCATTTGATACCATCAACCACGAAGTGCTCATCACTAAGCTGTCCAAGTTCAATTTCTCACACCTAGCCTTAAAATGGATGAGATCTTACCTGGAAGGGAGGACTCAGAGTGTCAGAATCAGTGGTGATTTATCTCCTCCCCTGGAATATAACGTAGGTGTACCACAGGGCTCCATCCTAGGCCCGCTCCTCTTCAGCCTGTATATAAATGACCTGCCCTCTGTCTGCTCAGGTTCATTTGTCCAGATGTACGCAGATGATACAGCTATTTATGCTCATGGCAAAAATAAAGCAGAGGCAGCACGTAAACTAAACTCCACCATGGCCCTGGTAGTACAATGGCTCAATGACTGTTGTCTCCACCTGAATGCAAAGAAAACCATCTGTATGTTCTTTGAAAAAAGATCCTCAAATTCACCTGACCCCGATGTCCTTGCGGCGGGTGAAAGACTGCAAGTGGTAACAGAATGCAAATATCTTGGAATTATCATTGACCGCAACCTATCATTTAAAAAACAGATCAAAAGGGTCACACAAACAGTTAAATTTAACTTGTCTAACTTCCGCTACATTAGAAACAGTTTGAACACTGAAGCTGCAACTCTGTACTTCAATGCAATTATCATGTCACATCTCACTTACTGCCTCACTAGCTGGTCTCAGGTCTGCAAAACAACAATAGCCCCAATACAGTCAGTTTACAAACAGGCCCTGAAAGTCCTTGATCAGAAACCCATCCGTTACCATCACTGCAACATCTTAACTAAGCATGCCCTGTTAAGCTGGGATAACATCGTAAAGCTCATGGATGCTTGTCTAGTCTATAAAATACTTCATGGTCTGGCTCCACCTCCCCTATCTGATTTCTTCTCTCGGTCCAGCCGACTCACCAGATCTGCTGCAGCAGGTGATCTTTCTGTTCCATTCAGGAAAACCAGTTTTAGCCAGTCAGCCTTCTCAGTAAAAGCTGTAAAAACCTGGAACTCCATACCTATCCACATTCGCAATATAGAAACACTCCGGTCCTTCAAACACACTCTCAAAACATGGTTAAGAAACACTTATACATGCGAACACAACAGTTCCCTGGTCTCCTAATATTGTCTGCTTGGTGCTAGCATGTTTAGTGTTGTATTGTATTGTCTTCTCCTGTGCTCATTGCCCTGTCTGTGTACTAGTAGACCTGTCTGTTGTCTACTGTAGACTAGATGTTATGTTTGTGCGCACTGTCTTTTTGGCTGTCTTATGCGCAGTGTCCATTCTATGTGCTTTTAGCCTATGTTGATTTATGTTGTATGCTTTTATGCTTGTCTGTCGCAATATTTGTGCTATATGCTAATTGTTTGTTTTATATATTTTATCAGCTGATTAGTGCTGCATATGAAGTTTTACCTGTAGTGCTCATGATATCGGCCCCAGAGACTACGGTCGAAAACTAGCCTGTCTGGCTAAAACCGGCATATTTACAGTAATGTTTATTAATATGCATTGTCTCTGTTTTTAAACTAATAAACTAAACTAAACTAAACATGTGTTGAATGTGTGATTTTCTACTTACCTGTCTCTGAACAGACATGTGAGGATAGGATAGAACAGGATAGAACAGGATAGGACAGGATAGGATAGGATAGGATAGGATAGGATAGACACTTTCCTCAGACAAGATAATATCAAAAGACAAGTATTCACACTCACATCATTACTGGAAGACAAGAAGTGAGCAAAGGAAGATCCCTTATACCCCGGGTCGAATTTGTAGATCCTGTTCTCTGGGTTACCACAGATGTTGATGGGTTTCTCCATGTGTCTAAAAGATGGCAGTTGCTGCAGTTCAGCCATGGCGCTCTCAACCCCCAATCTCAAGGTGGTGCACATGTGTTTATTCTGAGCCTGCACCATGACGTTGATATCCAAGTGTAGGAGCACTGCAGCTAGTAACAGTCTCATCATCAAACTTTTCCCACACTGTCTCGGAGCTAAGCATAGTGTATAAGGGTTGGCATAACGAGAAAACTCTTTCTCCACTTGGTAAAAGTGACTGAGGGCAGGGTTGACATGGTCGTAGTTCTCGGAGCCCAGAGGGGCTAAACCCAGCTTGTCCAGCAGAGGATGCTTATACTTGAAGAGGGCATCACCGAACTGGTTCTTAGTAACACCTAACACCACCCCTCTGAAAAGCTCGAGCTGAAAGGGTTCCATTTTCATACCTTTCACTTGGAAATATTCAAACACCCTATCTATCAGATGTTCAAACCGGTACATAACAGAATTTGACTTATCCTTCAGCGATGCACCGTGAAGCTGTAGCTGGCGCATTCTAGCCTTAGCACCCTCAAGTCCTAGCTCTTTTATCAATGCAGCCTGTGCTAAACGGTCTCCTATCAGGCAATTATACACAGTCATTCTCTCATTCTCCATCTGCTCCATTTCTCTGTCACTTTCGTCCTTGGAGAGTCTGGCTCTCACACAGTCGACAGCCACCCCAACAGGCGTAGACCTAGAGTTATTGATGGGGTCTCTCACCAACTGGCCGAGTAACCACAAGGTCTCTTCTGGATTTGTAGACAATGCTCTGTTGCAAGCTCGCGACCCTGTTGACGTATTGCACCCGGAACTTAGCTGGAGCTCAGACGGGGATGACAGCGTCATACTGTGCCCCAGCGAATGTATTACAGACAGCCTATCCATGTGTCACACGGATAAGGAACAATACAGCCCCTCGCGATCCACCGTAATAGAGTTTGTGTTACCACTGAAGGTTCACTTCAGATATTGTTGGCTTTTTTCAGGGGTGCCCTGGCACAATACCACGTACTTGGGAAACAGATCGAATCTGTTAACCGATAGTGAACTGCTCTGTGTCAACCGCACGCTCATGACAGGCGAGAAACCTGAGCTGTGCAGCCAGTTATCTTGTGACAACATTGCCTACAAGCAAGACATAAAGGCTTTCTGGTTGACTACAGATGGGCGACTGGTCTACGTAGACAGACTATCTGAAGACATCAAGTTCCGCCTTCTCAGACAGCAGAATCTTCACGTCGCATTGTCCCTGTGGAATACAAACCCTGAGCTGTGTAGGCGCATAATGCGTGACTCAGGGTTAGCTCACAATAACCTCATCAGGATATGTGGAGAGGCGGCGCGTTTGAGCAAAGGCAGGTTCTACAACCTGTATGCTAATTATCCTCTCCCTATGAACACAGAAGGTGAGCAGGACTTATCACTAAACTGCATTTGGGTCAATGAGAAAGACATCACCCTGAAAGAGATAAGGAATGGTGGTGAATTAATCCTAGAGCTGCAGCCTCTTTACACGGCCTATTTTAGCTTCATCAGTGACAACTCCACATCTAACAAGCTAAAGGAGAGGGTATTGCTTTTGGGCGCTCAGTGGTTGGTACAAGAGGACATTTCAGAGTTGCATTTTTCACTAAACCTACGGAATAACTGGTTTACAAGAATGAGTATTAGACTTGCTCTCTTTCTGGCTAGGTTATGAATACTACACCTCTTGCACATAGACCACAATTGTACAAACAAGATCTGCACATCACAGAGCTCTGTCAGGGCACACAGTTGGGTCAAACAATACCATCCACCCCCTCCCTTCACCATAGTCATGCAGGATTTTATGACAGTCTCTATCTGACCAATTCCACAATACAGACCTAAAGACAGACGGTAGACACTAAAGGGCTTATTAACTAGAACACAGAATCTAATCTACTTTTCCCAGTGTGAACATTGAACAACCACAACTAGGAGAATGATTCGTAACCTGGTGAGGAGACGCATCAAGACAAACGTACATGCTGAAAAGCAAGACCCTGCAGCTGCGTGGGCTGCACAGATACTCTCCCAGAGGTTTCTCAAGGCACACACTCTTGAAGAAGCTCTGGGTTATATGGATGACAAACCCGTGGGTTATTACATGTTTACAATACATGACTATAGGGACAAGGACAGATTTGTGATGCTGATGAGAGATGACGATGAGACGCTTCTCTACAACATTCGACCGAACGAAGGATACAGCAAATACATCGTGTCCATGCCAGAGGGAGCGGATAAGTGGTACGATAGTATATCCGACTTTCTAGACCAATTGGACGACGGTCGAGTGGACTATGAGATGATTCGAAACATGGAGAAGGATGAGATGTCTGCAGGAGCACAGTGGCACGCCGACCTGGACACCTATAAGGATGAGCAGGTGCAGACGAAGAAACACAGCGGTGTAGATGATGTTTACCCTTTGCTAGAGCATGTAAAACTGTCCGACTGTCCCAAACGCCCCAGTATCCACAGAAGCCGTAAGGTGCGTTATTACCGGAGGTCAGCTCCAGGGGTTGATAATGACATCTGCAACATGGGATACACATCCGAGGAGGCGGAGGCACGGAATACGGCCAGTGTAGAAGACGTGTACAGTAGTACACTGTATGATCGCACCCAGCACCCGAGTATACACAGAAGCCGTAAGGTGCGTTATTACCAGAACGCGGATACGTTACGGGTCAATCGCAAGGATGAGGAACCCCATTCCTTAAGCTATGAATTTGATCAAGGTGAAAATACCCAAGCCGCAGATGAATGCTGTGAGGAAGCGTACTACAAGGAGGATGCAAAGGATGTCAACAACACCAAGGTTGATTTTGCAGCTATTGGGCGAATTAGACGATAATACCTCTGGCTTCCCAAGATACATTATGTTTTTTCATACTTATGCATGCTGTGTACTGTGTACAAGTGTACATACCTGTGTGTCTTGTCAATAAAAGAAATGAACCCAGAATATCTTTCTTTGGTGAGCAGAGTCTTTTATTATCATCAGACTTGATATATACAGGATTGGTAGGCTGTATGTATGGTTGTTATACAGGAATTGTGGGTTGTAATATTATCTATCACATTTATTCTGTGTCCCCATTGTGTATTCTTATCACATACATTTCTTAGAGATCAGTAGTCATGTTATCTCTGTCTGAGGCAGGTGCAGTGTTCCCGTTCTGTGCATCTAGTCTGTTGAGGGTGTCTTCGCTCAGAGCATCCAAGGCTTTCACAGCTTCTTCAGCTAGGCTCTTCAGGGCATTATCATCCAGTTGTAATGTAAGCTAAATGGCCTCAGTCTGGATATGTTGCATATCTCCGTTGGTGTCAATAGTGTCCATGTTATTGAGAAGGATTTCTAGTTTACAATCTGTACCTTCCAGTAGTTCACCGTCAACATGCACTGTCACCGTTGTGTTTGCAGGGCACACCTTCAGAGGATATAGGGTTACCAATGTGAACTGTATCAACACAGCACTCAATATGACCAGTGTGATCGTGACGGTTTGTAGGTCCTCACTCATGTGTGTGGTTGTTTTAATATGACTTGTTTCACAATGTGATATGCTTCATGGCACGGTCCTCCAGAGAATGATAGCACGGCTGGGATTTAAGGTACTGCTACCCTAACCAAGGCTGGGTGTCTGGGGTGAATGTATATTGTAACAGTGGAACACATTTATTAACTGATACGTGCTACACACTCTCTGTAACGTGAAATAGTATAGGACTACAGACTAGTTGAGAACGACCATGGCCAGCAGATTTACCAATGTTGTTGGGCCCCGTCCCAGGCGGTTCGCCGGGAACATCAAGGATCACAATGTGAATAGGTTGGTTCAAGCTTGGATGGGACATAGTCCTGCCAACTTTGACATGTCTTTTGAGAAGTTTCTGCTCATGCCATCACGGGAAGTTCAACGTTTTGGTGCAGAGTTTACTAGAAAGCACCAAGAACTAATCAAGAGGATTCTCATTAGGTACGCAGAGTCAGTGAACACCATAAACGTCATGACCGAGGATACTCCAGATCAGAGTCTACATCACCCCGGACTTCATAACAACCAGAGCCTTGGAACAAGTCATGGGCCATTCCACGTTGATGGCGACCGTGATGATGACGACCATGATGATGATGATGATGATGATGATGATGAGAGATTATACGCCCAGGAGTTTGATTCACACAGTGATCTCTCAGCATATATCATGGGGTTGAAACTTAAGGAGGGATTGAAATGAGAAGTAACCTCAAAACATACAACCTTCAACCTTAGCATTTCATCGGCTTACCTATATTTGGCTATGGTCTTTGCAAGTATCAAACCTTTCATAACTCTCCTTTTTCTAATATTAACTGTGAACAGGCTGAACCCTAGTTGTTACATGCATGGCACACCCTAAAGCTGTCGCGATGGACAAGATTGCAAAGGATATCAAGTTATTCCTCGATAGCAATGGGCATACAGCTGAGACTCCTAAGTTCCTGGGTATGACCTTTGTGGTTTTCATCTCTCTGCCTGTGCACGCTCTGCGTGCAATGGGTGTTGCTGACAGCTTTATATGTGATCATCATGACCTGGTAGAGAAGGTAGTGAAGAGGTGGAAATTGCAACATGGAAAGCAGCAACAGCAGAAGGATTCCTCTTTACAGAAAAGAGCTGAGAAAGAAGATCGACTACGTTTTCGCCAGCGAGGTGGTGCCTCAGTGCGTTCACAAAGCCCGGATTACACGTATCACACTCCTGCTGTTCCCCCTGATACTGTTTATGTGACATATCAACCGCGACTTGGTGAGATGTGCTGTGGAAACTCTGAGGGGGTTGCACATACGAGGGAACAGAGTCGTGAATCTCGGTGTGCTAAACCATCTAGACGCAAACAGCAGCTGAGTCTGAATGGGAGATAGGAGTCCCATTCTAGGCGACAGATCAGTTTTCCCAGCAGCAGGCCCTACAAGTATTAAACCAACAGGAGCGGAACTATTCACATCTGTATGAGGTGGGGTCAATTCGATTGCAGCTCATTTGTCCAACCTGAGATTCGTACCTGGGGTTACTAAAAGGGTGTGGAGGTGCATATAAGCGGAGGTTGAGTCATTTCAAAACTCAAATCTTCACCTACCTCAGAGGTGACTATCTGATCCCTGACCAGAGTTATTCAACTCATACTCCTGTCAGACTCACCCTTCCACAAACCTGTTTATCCAATGCTGTAAAGTCTTTCCAGAGGCGCCTTGCAGCTCACATACTCAACTCAGAGCTTCATCTACACAACTCCGCAACTCACATCTGAAATGGACGTCATCACAGCGCCAGTTAAAAGAGACCCCAACAGCAGCAGCACTGCAACAGCCAGTACTACCACTGGTACGTTTCCACAAACTACGACAAAGAGTGGTGTGATACCAACTACCAGGAAACCCGGGTGTCCTACAAAGAGGAGGTCTACACAAGTGACTAGGAAACATTCACCAGCAAAGACGAGGGGTCTTGGTCTGACACAGTATCTTTCGTCTTGGGCGGACTCAGATTGCACGGACTCCGATTGCACGGACTCAGATTGCACGGACTCAGATTGTGATCCCGCTCTCAGGTATTACCACGAAGATGCGGTTGCCTATCAACGCGGAAATGGTCTACACTTCTACCAATCCTTCGATGGAGGCTTTTGGTATAATCCTGGTGGATGCCTCCTCAACTGTGATCAACGGGTGAAAGGCGTTGTGTTTGAAGACAGTGATTAGGTTTATGTGACCCTTGTGCATACATAGTACAACCCTACCTCCCTACCTGTTGTTTGAGTGTATTCAATGATTATCTGTACACCCTGGCATTTGTCTGCATCACGTACTTGCTCATAATAAAGGAACAGTTTATTCATCTTTAAACATGTCTATATCGTGCTTTGGTTGGTTCACAGTGTATTCATCTTTATACATGTGTGTATCGTGCTTTGGTTGGTTCACACTCACACAGACACATACAGTACATTACATTACATACATACACATACTACTTGTAATATACCTCACCACCGATGTGAGAAACAGTTTATCCATCGTTATACATGTGTATATCTGTATTTGGTTGATTCACACTCACAAAGACAAATACATTACATACATACATACACATACTAAGTGTAATATACCACACCACCGATTCGGGACACTGTTTATTCCTCTTTATACATGTGTA
>JAPXVT010196425.1:0-10882 GCA_029823135.1 Acanthurus reversus | reverse complement strand
TTGGCAATGTACACATTGTGTATTTTAACAAAGTCCTGCTAGAGAATTTCTCCGATCCTCACAAAAATTGCTGTGTATACTCTTAACCCCTTTGAGATCAAAAGTTATAAAAAGCTTTCGTTTTTGCTTAAAGGTGTGGCCATGTTGGGACAGCTGGACATTTTGAGCTCTTTCCCCTGAACATCAATATGTTTATAAATTGTACATTGTTCAGTTTACACCAAACTTTACATGTTTGATAAGGGTGCCAGCCTTAACAGATCTCCACGCCAGTGTTCAGTCATGGTCATAGTCCTGCATACTGGCCACAGGAAATTACATGTTTATAAGCTAAATGCTTATAAGTTCCTTGCACATTGTTTATTTTGCATCAAACTTCATATGTTTTTGTAAGAGTCCTGGCCTTAATCCATTCACATAAATAATATCCATAATTTGCCATGTGTCGTACTTTAATGAACTCCTACGGGTTTTATCTGAATGACTTGAAATGTGGTGTGGACACTCCTAAGACCTTTGACATGAAAAGTTAGCGAAAGCTTTCATTTTCGATTAACCATGTGGCCATGATGGGGCAGCCATTTTGAGTGTTTCACCATAAACAACTATGTTTATAACTTCAATGTACATTGTTCAGTATGTACTACATCTGATATATTTGATAAGGGTACCAACCTGAGCATGGTCATGGTCATAAGTTATTGTAACTTCACTTAAAGTCATCCAATCTGTTTGAAATTTTAAATGTTTAGTTATAATGCCACCCTGAGACGACTGACATGCTGATGACGTATCACACACATTGTGCCTCCCACTGGGAACAGGAAGTAAGCCTAAAAAACAGTCATAGTATCGTTTTCATTTAATTGTTGTTGTGTAGACAACGCTCAGTGCTACTATGTCCTTTTCAGACTGACTGTGGCCCTCCCCAATGGGCGCAGGGTTGCCAGGGCCCGTTCAATGATGCTTGCAGCTTTAATTTTATATTTGATTTACTTGTTGCCATGTTCATTTTTTTTAGCTTCTGTTGAGATGTTATAGCAGAAAAAGAGTAGGCCAAGGGTAAGTAGTGGGGTTCATACACACAACGCACCCGATATAGTTTAGATGGAAAAATAGGTCCATGCTGATAGGGTGGAAATTTTTTTGCCACCTGATTTTTCTTAATCCTGAAAGACAAGCTGAAATGCGTGTTTCCAGAGCATCATGCCGTGTTGTGATGTGATGTAATTGCTATTCAAACAGTTAAACAACCAATGAATGGGCTTTAGGGGCGGTACATAAGTTGGAGGAATCTGGAGTGTTGTTGGCAAGTGTTGTTACTCCTTGGCAACAGTTACTAGGGCTTTGATAAATTTTAACACCAAGCTAGCTTTAGTTTATTTAATATTTACAGGTTTATTTAACAGGTAAAAACAGCTGCATGTCCACCAGATAGCTGACCTGGCCCTTTTCCTGTCTGTTACCGAAGGTCCTGGGTTCATGTCCCAGTCCAGGCAGGGGGTGCTGCGCTTACCTCATTCGAACGTTAGAGTTTCTATTGACAGGTGGATTGGAGTGTTAAAATTGGTTGAATTAAAAAAATGATTCAACCAATAACAGCCCGAGTCAACGACGACATCAGGGATCCAGGAGTTTTGTTTTAAAAGAAAGATGTTAGTGACAGACTTTAATTTAAAAATGCAAAATAATTCATTTTGTTATTTTTTTGCAATACATTTTTAAATTTGACTAAAAAAAAAGGAGCCAGGATATGAAAAGGGCTGAAAGTTCATTTTTGATTTCAGCTGGACTTTAAAGTGTCTTTTTTTAAGATTCTGCCAGGTCCCAGGCTGGAATAATGACAAATGATGTTCATTTTTAACCCTTTAATATACCTATTGCAGTTCCAAACTCGAAAAAGGGAAAAACTAGAAAATAGCATAACTTTTGAAGTGAACAGCATACAGAGACAAATGAGCACATTTTTCCATACAAAAAAACAGCAAAAAAAAAAGCAGAAAATGTTCAGATCACTGTCACAAGCCAGGCCACATGGCCATGACAAAACAGAGGGAGACATACACACCATCAAATTCATTAACTAAGTAATTTTTTATTAAAGATGACATAAAATGAGGAACCCAAACTAACAATGGTGTGTGTAATCAGCACAGTAGCGTAAGTCAGTGCATGAGTGGAAAAGTGTGTTTGTAATGTTGTATTGCGCAACACACAAGCCAACACCAACAGACAATCCAGTGGTAGAGAGGATGTGAGCAAATTGCAACTGAGCTCAAAGAGGGTTTTTTAGAAAACCTGGCACACAGGGCCCAGGTATAGCCAGTCTTCCTGATGAGCTCAACCTGCCCACCTCCAGTACCTCCAAATAAAATAAGCGGCAGGAAGCAGCCAGAGAACCAACAGCAACACAGGGAGATAGGGTCGTCACATGTCATCACTATTTTTCTCTCTTTAATTATCCCTCTGAGGCCCACTGTTGCAAAATTGCAACATCTATTAAAAATCATCATCACCATCATCATCAAACTCTTCTATCTCTTCCTCTCCGTGATCATGTTCATACTCCCCATCCTCCTCATTGACAGAGTTATTGTTTGCGTAATCCGCCTCCTTTTCCAGAGCTTCTTGCGTGTCTGACTCTGCTTTCTGGGCAAGTACCTTGACGAGAGAAGGAGGGAGGATTGGTCCTACCATCCAGCCAGGCTCTAGCACCCCCCCATCTACCATCTTCTCCCAGCCTATGTCTTGGTCATAGGGTTTGGGCCTCTCAGAGATGGGTTGGTCTGCTTTCTTGCAGCTCATCTGTCACCAGCCAGTTCACCTGTGCTGCTTTGGAATCATACAGTCCACGAGCTGCATACAGATCTCTCCACAGGTTGGTGGGAGGTTGATCATCATGTGGAAGAGGGCGTTGCCATCCTATATGAAGAGTGCCTCCTTCAGATAGGTCACCTCCTCATCTCTGTCCTGGAGCAGATAAGGAATGATGGTGGCCTTGTTTTGTCTTGGCAAAAAAGCCATTGGGAGTACCAAGCGCATGAGGAACAGGCGAGAGGGGGTGTCGCAGAATCTTAAAATAGACACTAGGATTAAGGAAAATCTAGACTAATAGGGCTAATTGACAAGCCAAATTAATTGTAATTATGTCTGTTACAAGTTGGCCTATACCACTATTTTAAACATACATCATATATTGTCTAGACGACTGATAATATAGTCACTCAGTCTAGTTATCTGAATGTATCACTAGTTTCAGTCTGGCTTTGTCAGGTGAGCTTGACTTTCTTTAGCCATGATGATCAAATACCCCCATGTTTCCACACAGTGACTTGTAACATGTAATGCTTACTTTTGGTTTTGCATCACCGTGAAGCAAGCAAGCTTCAGAGTGTGTGCAGCTCCCATCTCAGGAGGTACATGCTACAATGAACAGTGAGGCTAAAAACGTGGCATCATTGACATCTTTCAAAAACATGTTGAGGCTTCAAGACACTTGGATTATTTTGGCCAAGCAGTAGGGAGGCATTTTATGATTTTATTATGTTTTTCTTTTTAAATTGGTCACCATTCAATTAAATTGTTTCGAAGATTACTGCAACTCCTTTTCCCTGTGAAACTCCACCAGTGTTTTGTTGACTAGAAAACTTAACTCGACCTTCCACTGGCAGGAGGGTGAGTAGATAATGACTAAATTATTTATTTATTTATTTTTGGCTGAACTATCCCTTCAACCCTACAGTATATAAGGTGCATTAAACCAAAATTTTGGTGTGATCTCATCCATTTGTTTTTGTAGGGTGAATCGATTTCACCCTTGTTGCATGTTGTCTTGTCACTTCTTAAAAGTTAAGTATTGAACAACAGGCATTCAAAGCCACTTTCAAAAGCCGTTAAAGGATACGTTAAAACTATGCTCATAATATTGATGCTTGTGCGCGAAGAATGTTAATTGGTCATTGACTCGTTTCTCCCCTCCACATTGGCCACAAAGTGATCCCATTTAAAGAAGGGGGTCATAGTCCACAGTCCTCCCAGAGACAAAATGCAGTTAAAAGTACAGCAGATGCTGATATGAGGAATCAGAAGTCTTACCAAGATCAAGAGGGAAACAAATGATGTGTACGTGTGACAACCAGGACATACATGTATCTTTGGAGTGACTCAGCAAAGAAACATTGTAGGTGGAAAAACAGGCATGCCTGGGAAAGGAAAGTTCACAGGATATTTCTTCACTTTCTGTTAAGTTTGATGACATAGCACTGCAAGTATCATACATGTCTTTCAGTTTAAATAAAGGTATCCTAAATTTTTTCATTTGGTGTGTTTTTTTACCATGACTGTAATCCCCAGGGGTTTGGTTGAAAGAAATCAAATCTTGACACTCGATTTTGACACTGCTGCATAATTACAGCTTGTCACAAGTTTTCTTATCATGGATAAATTATAAAACCACATAAATGTTCAAAATACATTCCAAAAAGTAATAGTACAAAAAGTATCGATTTTTTTCCTCTTAAAAACAAACTACAAATGGCAGACATTACTAAAAAAGTTTTGCTTTTATTTTAATAATAGAAATCAACAAAGTAAAATGAATTTCCCTTTTGAAGTGAAAGTGCAAGCTGCAAACTTGTCTATAAAAGTGCACTGTGTAGTTTCAGGGGAGGGAAGTTGTTTACCTTTGCACTGAAGCCTGCAGTAATTTGACAAAACGTATTCACATATAATTCTTCTGTGACCACAGATTAAAGCGATGTAATTTTGAGCCTCCTGGACCCAAACACAAGCCCAGAAAAAGAAAATTGATCTTCATTTTAAAAAAATTTCCCGAGCCACAAATTAATCAATAAAATCAATTTATTGCCCAGACCTACCAGTTATTTTTAGTAAAGTTAACCAATATAAGGAAATGTCCTAGTCCCAAAAAACAGAACACCTACTCAATGTACAATATATGAAAAATCAAATATCCAGGTCGATTTTGGCCAACAAACTTCTTCACCATCTGAAGTGGTGACACATCTTTAAAAAAAAACAAAAACATTTGTCTGCTTATATTAAACTTCCTCTGCTGGCAAGTGTAACATTATGTCGGCTTAAGGCAACTTCTAAGAGTAAAAAAAAGTCAAAGTGCTTTCTTTTACTCTGTAGTATTAGCAACTTGTTCAGGAGCTCGCAGCTTCATAGCCACTTTATGGGCTCCAAAGTGGCGTTACTAGCTGCATAGTGGGAGTTGAAATCTCCAAACCAAACCTTCAGCTAAGCATATCGATCAATATATCATAAAATAACGACGAAATTGCCTCAAAGAACCAAAACTTTTTAGACAACTTGAGCTAATCGAGTTTTATTATTCTAAGCAGAGTAAAGCTTAGAAATTTAAGAAGCAAAAGGTTTATTCAAAGTTTTTTTTTTTAAATAAAAGATCTCTATATCAACCAATGGTTTTGACAGTTCAACTGCGTGTTTTAAAATACTCATTCGAATCCTTCTGTGGCTGCAGTTGTTGAGAGCCCAGAAGAAAGTCGTGAAGAAGGAGCAGGTGGCGAAAGTGGAGGAGGAGAGGAGACGTCTTAGCACAGTGCTTCAGGTCCAGCACCTTCTTTATAGTCTGCAGCAGGAGCAGGTCAGGAGGGACCTGCTGGCTGGACACAACCAGGCACCCCACATCCCAGCCCAGCAGCTACAAAGCCTGAATCAACTTGCCACCCTGCTGGGAGTCAAGAGGGATAAAAGGCTCAGGTGAGTGTCATCAAAGCACCTTCTGTGTCTCTTCATTATATATAAGCTTGTCATGTACTCTCATTTTCTGTGGAAATAAGAGTTTGACTCTTTGCACATGGTGTCCTTGTTGTTAAACTTGTTTAATATACAATATATCTCAGTGTTACCTCAACCACCTGAGATGTTTGAACTGAGTGTGTGATATTTGGTTCTAAATTTCCTGTTGAATCTGATGCAGCCTATACAGCTTTACTGTTTTTTCCAAAGATAAAATGATTGTTAATGCACATTTCAGCATAGTCCCCTGTGTATCAAAGCAAAACCAAACATGGCAATAAAACACAAGATAAAAATCTGAAATAATATACATACATGTGTTACATTATATTGTATATTATGTGTGTATATATTTATGTATGTATCCCTTTCCTCATTGTGTGTCGTAGTTTAGAGGAGCAGATGGAGCAAGCTGCTCTGACCTACTTGGACCTCCTGGAGGGAAAAGACAAGCCAGTAGCTGGATCCACTTGTGAGTATAAAAACACATTGTAGTTAACTTAGTCCCATATTTTGTCATTTTGCTCTTCCAGGCTAATATTACTTTTGTTAATTCTCATTCCGCTAACTTGAGTTCTTTCTTTGGTAGAGGGCAAATGTCATGATCAAGCTTAGATCTAGTTGTCCTGGGATAAGGGCTGCTTTTAGAAAATTTTGGGATTGTGATAAAAGTGGACAAATTAAAAGATGATCACACTCATTACCTTGTCCTCAGTTATTTCAAGACTGTACTTGTTCTTTAAATTCTCTTATTTCTTCCAAGATCCATGCTTGCAGTGTACTCGAACCCAAGACCTAATAGCCTTATCTATCCTAGCCTTCTGTAAAACAGCCTAAAAATGAATTAGAATAGTTAAGATCATGCTTTTGTGTGTGTGTGTGTGTGTGTGTCTGTGTGTGACACAAACTATTTTAAATGATAACATGAAACATTTGGATCTTATGTATTCTATAAACTTTTTCACAGCAGTGAGTTATGTAATCACTACTGAAATACCATTGTTTATGTGACAATCTCAATCTAAAGAAACTAGTGCATAAGCTTTAAAATCCTTTAAAATTGCCTGTAACAAATTGTCAAACACTGAAATGAATCATTGGCATCTTTATAGACACTGTTACAGTTTGCATAGATAGGGGTTAATATAAGTTTTAAATAAGAAGGAACTGGTTAAATCTGTAGTAAAGTTGCAGAGGCCGACTTCTTAAACAGTTCACTATAATAAGCCTGCTGTTGTTAGGTTTAGGCAAGTAAAGGAAGGAAAGTTGTGGTTTATTTCAACTTGGATATAGTCCTGTTAACTTATCCATCAATTCTAGTAGTTTTGAAAACATGCCAACATACCAAAATAACAATGCAGTTTCACAATGCTTTTACATTGTTACAGATCGGTACAACTGACAGACGTACAGATGCGTATTGGAGTTAACTATCTTATGTGAAGAGGAAAACGAGGAAAGAGCAGTGAAATGTTATATTACCCAAACTGTTTGCTGTAAAACCCACCACAGTTTACAAACTGAAGTAGTCAGGGGTTTTCAAAGTCTGAGACTGTGGACCTCTCACCAGACAGCGTAAGAGCAACTGTGCCCCCCCTACTATTGTTATTGTTAGTGTTACTGTTTTTGTTTTTATCATAGTATGTTTCATTCTAGCATGAATACAGATTTCAACAGTAATCTTTTTAAACAGTAGTCTTTATTTTATGAAAGAAATAATAATACATGTAAATCAGTCTGTTTTACATTTTTTAAAACATGTTCCTCTGTTAACATCTTTGGAATATTTAAGCATGTCCATCTGTTTTTAATATCTATTTAAGATATTTTAAATGTGTTCCATCATTTAAACACCTTATTAAACATTTTTAACATGTTCATCTCTTTTAAAAACATAGTGTAAGCACACTTTTGGACACAAATGTACCTACTTCAGTGAGAACAGTATGTTTGTGTCTTTAATGTGCAAAGGCAGCTGATGTGGGGATGCACTGCAGCAAAGAAACAAATGCAAATAATCCTCTACCTGTAGCCCTAAGCGGTACTTGCTTTTTAATCATGGTCACTGCGGAAAATCTGCACTCACACAGGTAGGTGAAGGGGATGAGCACTTTTATAGACTTTGCGGAGAGGTCATTGACATACTTCCAGATTCTTTCTCTTCTCTCTTACTGTATGTTACAAATCAGTCATTCCCCTCATAAGTTAACTAGCTCAGAAGTAGGTTATTTACAAGTTGTTGTCATTGTTGGTTTTTTTTTTTGTTTGTTTGTTTTTTTCGGTTTTTCTTCTCATCCTGCGCCTCCTCTGATGTGCTCTGGCACCCCCAGGGGAGACCCTCCTTACACTTTGAAAATCACTGATCTAGATCAACTGTGCTCATGTGTTGATTGACATCTATGACATTGTTAGAACTGACAATAGTCGGTGCCACAGAACTGATGGCCACATTGCAGTAATTTATCTTTAGAGTCATCTGAAATGACTTTTTCTTAAATTTGCCATTATGTTTTTAGTTAAGCTGTTGAAAGAGGAGCTCACCAGGCTCTTGAACTGCAAGTACTTCAGTTGTCTTCCACCTTCACCCAACAAGTCTCCAGAGGTGCAACTGAGCTCAACTGGCTACAGCAGTAAGATGATGATAGTTACATTTACTGCCTAACTGACCAGCTGTGTATATTAATGGTGCCAGAGATGGGGTTTAGACATTCAAAACCTTGCAAGTGCATAACTGTTTACCTTTTTCTAGTCTGTTATGGTAAATTGCAAATTCATATTTCTTTCTCTGTTACCCCTCAGCCAAATCAAAGTCAAAACCAAACGAAGTTTCTAAGGAGGTAAGACAGACATCCAGTTTTTTTTAAAAAATTTGAGCTGTATTTCAGTATTTGTTTCAGTGCTGTGTGTGTGTGATTTTAAACATGCACCAGGATCCACTCATGCTTGTTGGTGATACGGCAGTTTTTTAACAGACTGTATCTGACATGGAGATTCCTTCCTCACAGAACTGGAAGGAGGACTTCCAGGACATGAAGGACCAGGAGCCTCTGGACTGCTGGGATATGGAGTTCTCAGATGCAGCATCCTCAGCCCAAGATGCAGTCCACAAACCCTGGAGAGGAGCCGCTACTTTCATCCCCAAAGTCCCAGTCACCACCAAGAAACCATCTGTGGATTGCAAACAGGTGAGGTCTCCTCAGACCCACTTGGCGCTTGACTTACAATTGTGTTAATGGAGAAAAGATGTTAAAGAGGACATATTATACTAATTTTCAGGTCTTTGATTTTGATTTTGGACTTTTATAAAGTGGCTATAGACAATTAACCAAACACTAAAGTCTGAAGATCTTCCAAAATTTGTGCTTCTTGCTCTCTGTCTTCCTTGCATTTTCTGCATTCTCTCCAAACGGTCCGTGTAAGCATACTCCTCAGCCAATCCCTCCTCTGTTCACACCTCCGCACTCCACTGAACTCACAACCCCTATTGTCTGATTACTGACACAAAATAAACAAAGCTAGGACACTGAAAATGTTACCTACAGCTTGCACTTCTGACTCTTTTACATGACCAAGTAAAGTGGGAACAGCGTTCCTTTAGCAGCAGTTTAGACATTAATTTCGCTCATGTGCTCATGTTGAGGAAGTAAATAAATCCACACGTAGGTATTTGTCTTTTGTTGGCCAAGAAACAGGAACGCTATCAACTTTTGTCTGGTCATTGCTTCTTTAGGAAAGTTTAACAAAGTTAGCTCTCCTTCATTCACCTTGGGGGAAAAAAAACACCTATTGGAACCATCTCTGGTTAGTGCTTAACATCTGGTGCTGTGTAGGCTACATCAACATACTGGACATCTCCATATGGGCTGGATCTTCTCCACAGTGTCAAAATGGCAGCCCTACAGCTTCACCTTGTTGGGGAACAAAAAGAGTTTAAAAGTGAGCAAAATATGGTGAATCAGGATAACAATAAACAGAACTCAGTGTACAGCCAGTATGACAGTCAATTGCTGGTTGATCACAGGAACATCTGTTATAAAAAACAAAATTTACAACCATACACTGAAGTAGACTACTTTACTTTGACTTCATTTAGAGCAAACAACACTTTTTGCCTTTGAAATGACATGAGTACTTGCATCACTTTTGTTGAATCTCAGTGTTACAACTTTCAGTTGTAGCAGTTTCTGTCTGAGACAAGATGATTGAGCTGTAACAGCCAGTCATATTGGACAAAATTTCACTAGGGTGAACAGGGTGAAAGAAACGGGACTGTGCTTTTTTTCATTTTAATTTCTAGTGCCATTGTGCATTTAAGCAATGTGCTACTAAGAATAATTTAAATATTATATTTTCCACAGAGAAAAGAGAGGAAGGCCAAAGGAATGCAACATGCCAAATCTGTGAGTACAAAACACTGAATTTAAAATATACAAACATCTCCAAACTAAATTTGCAAACCATCGTCATGTGATTCCTGACAGGCAGTTCATATGGTAATACCTGTGGAGCTTTTCAGCTCTCCCTCTGCCATACCTAAAGACCCCAACCTGAGGAAGCAGCACCTAGAGGACCTTATGACAAAGATTCCTAGCTCCTTCAGTTTCATACAGGTGCAGTTTTACTATTTGCAAACCAATGAACATTCTATTAACAACCAAGTGCATAATGTAACTATGGTTTAGGTATTTATTCAGCTTTGCCAGTGTTGTCAGTTGATGGTTTTAAAAACATTATGCCCTTTTCAGGACTCTCTTCTTGATGATGAGATCTCCACTAGTATTGGTCACCTGAGACTGAAGAGACCATCGTCAGCATCTCCATCTCTTCTAGGTAGCTTGGAACAAGTCAACAAGCCTTATAATGTGACAAGTCAACCCTAATACAGACTCTCTCTAGCTTTTTCTGAAGACTTAAACCACATGCATGGTTCAGATCAGTTGACTGGAGTATGTACATTTAATCAGATCCAAGTCTATGTCAATGCATAAAACAGGCTTTAAAAGGACAGCTCAGCTCTGAAACAGGTCCACTGCTTTGATTGTTCGGTAGCACCATGGCAGCACAAAGTTACGCTGCCCCGCTGTGTGTGCTTGTGCAT
>JAPXVT010196424.1:0-16540 GCA_029823135.1 Acanthurus reversus | reverse complement strand
GAGGTTGAACGGGGGTTATCGGTTCTAGAACAGGCTCCTCTAGGTGGGTCTAAAGCACCGCCAAGTCCTTTGGGTTTCAAGCTGATGCTCGTAGTTCCCGGGCGGATGGTGGGGTAGGGTTGTATCAATGTTTACGGCTAAGCATAGTGGGGTATCTAATCCCAGTTTGTGACATAGCTTTCGTGGGTTCAGGTTAAATAAAGCCACTTTCGTGGTGGAACTTCTTACCTCCGGGGGCGTATAACAGTTCTGGAGGCGTTCGGCTTTAGTTGAATAAGGAATCTTAACCACTCTTTACGCCGGCATCTGTCAACTTGGGCCTCTCGTATAACCGCGGTGGCTGGCACGAGTTTTACCGGCCCTCTTAGCTTTAACTAAGTCGAGTTTTCACTTATAGCTTAATGTCTATCACTGCTGAGTTCCCTTGGGGGTGTGGCTAAGCAAGGTGTCGTAGGCTGAATGGGTGTGCCTGATACCAGCTCCTTGTTCTCGCGGGAGAACTGTAGGGCATCCTCACAGGGGTGCGGATACTTGCATGTGTAAGTACAGCTAGAGTTGACAGCAAAGTCAGGACCAAGCCTTTGTGCCCGCGGGGCTTTCTAGGGCCCATCTTAACATCTTCAGTGTTATGCTTTAATTAAGCTACACTAGCAACAAACACTATTTTAATAATGTAAATAAGCGTATTTTAGACCTATATTTATCACTCAGGGGTTTTCCTGTTTCCGGGGGGTTTTCAGGAGTGTTAGTCATCTCAGGAGTGAAGGGGGGTAGGGGGGTTTTACCCGCAAAAACCTAGAGGGGGTATCTTAGAGTTTTTACGAGAAAAATTCTTATAATATGCACTTGATAAAAACTTATGCAATTCTTGTGTTAAGTCCTTTATCATGCTTACTATTTACCTATGCCTAAGTAGTGTTCCACCTTTCACAACTATGTTTCGTGCACTGTGAGATGATTGATGAAAGGAGAGAAAAAAAAAAGGAACCAGCCACCCTCTGGAGAGAACGCCCGGCTTGGTGGGTAATCGCGCCATATGGTCGCAAGCATTAACTTATGTAAGCGTCGATGAAAGTGGGAGGAGTAATATCAAGTTATGGCCCTGAAGTAGGAACCAAATGCCAGGAATAGTGCACTGTGTGAAACCCCCAAAATCGTTGTCCCTCACCTTCAATAACCGTTAGCCTTAGAAAATCGTCAGTTGGTAGGCTCTCGCTTCGCCCATATCTTCTTATGTGATTATAATGTTGATCAATTCCTGAGTTTACTTATTAATGTTATAATCGGTATTCAATTACGATCTGTTGACATTCTTCCTACGGGTTATTATTATTTATTAGTCAATGTACTTCTTCATAATTTACTGAGAATGAATGGTTAACTCCTAGTAATGGTTATTATACATATATGTCCTTAATCATTATTGAAATAGGTTAGTATAGAGTAATGGGGATAATACATATATGTCTACAACCATTCAGAGAATAGTTTAGTTTAGAATCCTAGCTTTGGGAGTTAGGGGTAGGAGTTAGAATCTCCTTTTTCTGATGCAGGAGGGGGGATTTTAACCCCCGGCATCCGGTTTACAAGACCGGCGCTCTGGCGCTGAGCTACTCATGCAAGATCATTTGAGGATTTTGTTCTCTACTAGGCCGGCTACTGGGGCGAGAACGAGGAAGAGGAGGAAGTAAAGAATGGAGGCAACTTGGCCGATAATGATGTAGGGGTGTTCGACTGGTATGCCCCCGATTCAAGTGAGAATTAGTACGTCAGCGATAAGAACTCAGAAGAGGAATTGAGTTAGGGGTCGGAAGGTGAGGCCACGCTGTTTTGATGTGTGAAGAATTGGAACAAGCATGAGGATGAGAATTGAGAAGAGTAGGGCCAGGACACCCCCTAGTTTATTTGGGATGGAGCGTAGAATAGCGTAAGCAAACAGGAAGTATCATTCGGGTTTGATATGTGGGGGAGTAACCAGTGGGTTGGCGGGAGTAAAATTATCGGGATCTCCTAGTAGATTGGGTGAGAATAGGGCTAGGGAGGTGAGGGCAATTAGGAGGGCCGCGAAGCCTAGGAGGTCTTTATAGGAGAAATAAGGGTGGAAAGAAATTTTATCGGAGTCCGAGTTTAAACCAGTAGGATTATTTGAGCCTGTTTCGTGAAGGAAGAGGAAGTGAAGAATAGTTATGGCAGCGATGATAAAGGGGAAGAGGAAATGGAAGGCAAAGAATCGTGTGAGGGTGGCGTTGTCAACTGAGAAGCCGCCTCAGATTCATTGGACAAGGCTATTACCGACGTAGGGGACGGCGGATAGGAGGTTGGTAATGACAGTGGCTCCTCAGAAGGACATCTGTCCTCAGGGCAGGACGTATCCTACAAAAGCGGTCATCATGACTAAGAGAAGAAGCACAACGCCAACGTTTCATGTTTCTTTGTAAAGGTAGGAGCCGTAGTAAAGACCTCGGCCGATATGCATATAAAGGCAGATAAAGAAGAAAGAAGCGCCGTTGGCATGCATATTGCGAATAAGTCAGCCATAATTGACGTCACGGCAGATGTGGGCGACGGACGAGAAAGCTGTGGCGATATCAGAAGTGTAATGTATTGCCAGGAATAGTCCTGTAAGGATTTGGGCAGCTAAGCAGAGTCCTAATAGAGAACCGAAATTTCATCATACTGAAATATTGGAGGGGGCGGGGAGATCGACTAGTGCGTCGTTTACGATTTTAAGTAACGGGTGAGTTTTTCGCAGGTTTGCCATTAGCGGTTCTTGTAGTTGAATAACAACGGTGGTTTTTCAAGCCATTAGTCCTGGTTAAAGTCCTGGCAGGAATTATGACTTATGTTATATCTTTATTTTTATTTGGTCTTGTTCTGGGGTTGATTGCAGTTGCTTCCAACCCATCTCCCTATTTCGCTGCCCTAGGTTTGGTTATTGTGGCAGGGGTTGGGTGCGGTATTTTGGTGTGGCATGGGGGGCCCTTTTTATCACTAATTCTTTTTTTAATTTATCTAGGGGGCATGCTTGTGGTGTTTGCTTACTCAGCGGCATTGGCTGCTGAGCCTTACCCGGAGAGTTGAGGAAGTCGTTCGGTCGCAGTAAGTATGGTGGGGTACATGGTTGGGGTGACGTTGATTTCTGGGATGTTTTGAGGCGGGTGGCATGAGGGTTCGTGGGTGCCTGTTGACGAGCTTGTTGAGCTTTGCATGTTCCGGGGTGATATGGGCGGGGTGGCTTTTATGTACTCATCAGGGGGTGGGATGTTAGTTATTAGCGCTTGGGTACTCCTGTTAACCTTGTTTGTGGTTCTTGAGTTAACCCGGGGGATGAGCCGGGGCGCGCTTCGAATGGTTTAGTAAATAAGCGTTAGCGTAGCGAGGGCTAGGGTGAGAAGGAAGAAGGTCAGATAGGATTTGATTGCCCCATGCTGGGTGTTACTTGTGGTTGTGACGAGGGGGAGATTAGCGGAAATGAGGGATTTTGGGCCTACTTTTTCTAGTCATGTTTGGTCTACCATTTGGTTGGCAATTGTCTGCCCTAGAGCGAGGTTCAGTTTAGGGGGGATGCGGTGGATAATAGCTGGGAAGAAGCCTAGCATGTTGGAGAAATGATGGGGGGTAAGTAAGGGGAGGGCTTTAAACTGTTTGCTTGTAAGGGATGCTAGTTCAAGGGCAATTAGTAGGCCAAGGATGGAGACGATCAGCGCAGCTAATTTAAGAGATGTGGGTATTGATATTACAGGGGTTTTAAGGGGGAGGATGTTGGAAGTAAGTAAGAGGCCGGCAAAGATGCTTCCTCATGCCAGTCGTTTGATTGGGTTGATTACTGCGGGGTTATTTTCATTAATTGGTGAGAGGGAGTTAAATCGTGGGTGGCCTATGGCTACGAAGAAGATAACTCGGAGGCTGTAGATTGCTGTGAATGAGGTAGCAAGGAGGGTAAGGGTAAGGGCTCAGGCGTTTAGGTGTGATGTATTTAGGGCCTCGATAATGGCGTCTTTTGAGAAAAAGCCGGCCAGGAAGGGGGTCCCGGTTAAAGCAAGACTTCCTAGTGTAAAGCAAGAAGAGGTGAAGGGGGTCAAGTGGTGTATGCCCCCCATTTTGCGGATGTCCTGTTCGTCGTTAAGGCTGTGGATAATAGAACCGGAGCATAAAAAGAGTATGGCTTTGAAGAAGGCATGGGTGCAGATATGGAGGAAGGCAAGTTGGGGTTGGTTTAGTCCAATGGTTACTATCATTAGTCCTAGTTGACTAGAGGTAGAGAAAGCAACGATTTTTTTGATGTCATTTTGAGTGAGGGCACAGGTGGCCGTGAAGAGAGTAGTGAGAGCCCCTAGGCAGAGACAGAGGGTGAGGGCTGTCTGGTTTGTTTCTAGAAGCGGGCTTATACGGATGAGAAGAAAAATGCCCGCTACAACCATAGTGCTAGAATGCAGTAGGGCAGAGACCGGTGTTGGGCCCTCCATAGCAGAGGGCAGTCAGGGATGAAGTCCAAATTGGGCTGACTTGCCTGTGGCGGCAAGGATCAGGCCTAGGAGGGGTAGGGTTATATCTATGTCTTTTGAGACGGCGAAGATGTGTGGTATTTCCCAGGAGTTGAGGTTGGTTGCTATTCAAGCCATAGCTAGAATTAGTCCGACATCCCCCACCCGGTTATAGAGGACCGCTTGCAGGGCAGCAGTATTGGCATCTGCTCGGCCGTACCATCAGCCGATGAGCAGGAAGGACATGATGCCGACTCCTTCTCAGCCGATGAAAAGTTGAAACATGTTGTTGGCTGTAACCAGGACGATCATAGCGATTAGGAAGATTAGAAGGTATTTAAAGAATCGATTTATGAAAGGGTCTGCGTGCATGTATCATGAAGCAAACTCGAGGATGGACCATGTTACGTAAAGAGCAATGGGTGTGAAAATGATGGAGTAGTGGTCGAATTTAAGGCTGATGTTTACGTCAAAAGTGAGTGTGTTTATTCAGGACCAAGTGGTGACGATTGCTTCGGCCCCTTCACTTAAGAATAGTGAGAGGGGGAGTAGGCTGACTAAGAATGCTATTTTAACCGCTGTCTTGACTTGGGTGAGGGCCCAGTTGGAGGGCAGGGGGGATGGTGAGAAGGACAGGAGGACTGGGTAGGAGAGCAAGAGGAAAATGATGACCAGGCTTGATGCTATTATTAAAGAGGTGGGGTGCATAGCTGCTACTTGGATTTGCACCAAGAGTTTTTGGTTCCTAAGACCAACGGATGAGCTGTTATCCTTTAGGAGCTTGCGAGTGAGCCTTGGGATCTATCCAGGGTGGCAAAAATTAGCAGTTTCTGTTGTCAACAGACCTCTCTCGGTGGATAAGGGGGTTTTAACCCCTGTTTTTAGAATCACAATCTAATGTTTTGATTAAACTATATCTACAGGCAGCTCAACCTCAGATTAGTTCGGGCTTGGCGATGAGTAGTGCGAGAGGGATGAGGTGAAGGGCTATTAAAAGATGTTCTCGGGAGTGTGTTGGGTCGAGGGCCAAGAGATGAGCAGGAAGAGGCCCGCGTTGGGTCATGAGAAAGAGGTAGAGGGAGTAACCTGCAGTGATGAGGGTCCCCGCCCCGGTTAACAGAAGGGTAGGTCAGGACCAGTTGTAGAGGGAGGTGATGATTATTAGTTCTCCTATAAGATTGGGTAGGGGTGGAAGGGCCAGGTTGGCGAGGCTGGCAATAAATCATCAGGCGGTTATTAGTGGTAGGATCATTTGCATGCCTCGTGCAAGGACCATTGTGCGGCTGTGGGTGCGTTCATAACTGGTATTAGCTAGGCAGAAAAGTGCGGATGAGGTAAGGCCGTGGGCAATTATTAGAATTAGGGCCCCTGTGAAGCCTCAGGGTGTTTGGATTAAAATACCGCCAGCAACTAGGCCCATGTGACTGACGGAGGAGTAGGCAATGAGGGATTTTATATCTGTTTGTCGCAGGCAAATTGAGCCTGTTATAATAACGCCTCAAAGTGCAAAGACAATAAAGGGGTAGCTGAGTTCCTTGGTAAGAGGCTCTAGGACAATTATCATGCGTATTATGCCGTATCCTCCAAGTTTTAGTAAGACGGCCGCAAGGATCATGGAGCCGGCGATTGGGGCTTCTACGTGGGCTTTGGGTAGTCAAAGATGGACACCATAGAGTGGTATTTTTACTAGAAATGCCAATAGACAACCGGCTCATCATAGTTTGTCCCCGTAAGAGGAGAGGGCGATGGGGTTGGCATATTGAAGTGTTAAGATAGATAGAGTTCCTGTATTGTTTTGTAGGAGTAAGAGCGCCACTAAAAGTGGGAGTGAGCCAGCTAGGGTGTAGAACAGGAAATAGGTCCCTGCATTTAAACGCTCTGCCTGGTTACCTCATCGGGTGATAATTACGAGGGTAGGAATCAAGGTAGCTTCGAATATTACGTAGAACATAATGATCTCAGTAGCGCCGAAGGCTATAATGAGGAAAATTTGAAGGGAGGCAAGTAGGGTGATGTAGGCTCGCTGACGGTTGATTGGTTCCTGGCGTGTGTGGTTCTGGCTGGCGAGAATTATTAGGGGGAGAAGTCAGCATGTGAGGACTAGGAGGGGCGTTGATAGAGGATCTGTGGCCAGGTAGGAGCTGAGTGAAGATCAGCCGGTGTCCATCGCACTGGAGAGTCAAAGGAGGCTGGCGAATGCAATGATAAGGCTGTGGGCTAGGGTTGAGGGCCAGAGTCATTTTGATGGGACCAGCCAAGTTGTGGGGACTAGTATTAGTGTTGGAAGAAGGATTTTTAGCATTGTAATAGGTTTAGGCTTTGCAGTCGATCGCTCCCGTGAGTGCGAGCTGTGGCTACTAAAAGTCCCAGCCCCGCGCTTGCTTCGCAAGCGGAGAATGCTAGAAGAAGCATAGGGGAGGTTGTGAAGCTAGTAGAGTCCAATTGAAGAGTCCATAACGAGAGGGCAATGAACAAAGAAAGCATCATACCTTCCAGACATAGGAGGGCGGAGAGGAGGTGGGTGCGATGGAATGCTAAGCCTATAAGGCCTAGGATGAATGCGGATGAAAAGGTAAAGTGAACAGGGGTCATTAGGCAATTATGGACTTTAACCATAAGTTTTTGAGCCGAAATCAAATGTTTTTCTTAAACTAATTTCCTATTCTGCTCATTCGAGGCCTCCTTGAACTCACTCATAAATGAGGCCAATGGTTAAGAGGGTTAGTACGGAGGCTGCTCATAAGAAGGTTACTAAGGGGGAGGATAATTGATCGCCCCAGGGAAGGGGAAGCAGGAGGGCAATTTCTAGGTCGAAAAGGAGGAATAGGATGGCGACGAGGAAAAAGCGGAGGGAAAAAGGTAGTCGGGCAGATCCCAGGGGGTCAAAGCCGCACTCGTAGGGTGAGAGCTTTTCGGGGTCGGGGGTGATCTGTGGGAGTCAGAAGGAGACTAGGGCTAGGACTATGGAAAGTGCCACGGCAATGGCTACGATGGTTGTGATAAGGTTCATTATCTTTCCTTGGATTTTAACCAAGACCATGTGATTGGAAGTCACTTATACTAACTTTGGTACTAGAAAGATTAAGATCCTCATCAGTAGATAGAGACATAGAGGAATAGTCAGACAACGTCTACGAAGTGTCAGTATCATGCAGCTGCTTCGAAGCCGAAGTGGTGTTCAGATGTGAAATGATAGCGGATTTGACGCAGTAGGCAAATGGCTAAGAATGTTGAGCCAATGATAACGTGGAGGCCGTGGAAGCCGGTAGCTACGAAGAAAGTGGCGCCGTAGACTCCGTCTGCAATTGTAAAGGGGGCTTCATAGTACTCTAACCCTTGAAGGAAGGTAAAGTAAAATCCTAGAAGAATTGTTAGTAGGAGGGATTGGATGGCTTGTTTACGTTCGCCTTCTATAATGCTGTGGTGAGCTCAGGTGACTGTGACACCAGAGGCGAGAAGGACGGCTGTGTTAAGGAGGGGGACTTCGAATGGGTCAAGGGGTGAAATGCCTGAGGGGGGTCAGCAGCCGCCTAGTTCTGGGGTTGGGGCGAGGCTGGAGTGATAAAAGGCCCAGAAGAAGCCTAGGAAGAAGAATACCTCAGAAGTGATAAAGAGGATCATGCCGTAGCGAAGGCCTTTTTGGACAGGTGGCGTGTGGTGTCCCTGGAATGTCCCCTCTCGTACAATGTCCCGTCATCATTGGAACATGGTGAGGAGAAGAAGTATAGTTCCAAGGGTTATTAGGGTTGTAGAGTGGAAGTGAAATCAGATAGCGAGGCCAGACGTTATCAGTAGGGCAGCTACTGCGCCTGTCAGTGGTCATGGGCTTGGGTCTACTATGTGGTATGCATGTGCTTGGTGGGCCATTAGACGTTTTCTTGTAGGTATAGGCTTAGGAGGAGGACGAATACGTAGGCTTGAATTATAGCTACGGCAACTTCTAGAAGTGTGAGGAGGAACAGGAGGGTTGTTGTAAGGATTGCTACAGTGGGCATTAGAGGGAGGAGAACAAAAGCGGCTGTAGCGATAAGTTGGATGAGAAGGTGGCCAGCGGTGAGGTTGGCTGTTAGCCGCACACCGAGCGCAAGTGGTCGAATAAATAAACTAATTGTTTCGATAATAATGAGGATGGGGATAAGGAGGGTGGGGGTTCCTTCTGGCAGAAGATGGCCGAGTGCATGGGTGGGTTGATTTCGCATTCCGATAATTACCGTGGCTAGTCAGAGGGGGACGGCGAAGCCTATGTTTAGGGAGAGTTGAGTTGTGGGGGTGAAGGTGTAGGGTAAAAGACCTAGCATGTTTGAAGTAATAAGGAAGATTATTAATGAGGCGAAAATAAGGGCTCATTTGTGTCCGCCTGGGTTAATGGGTAGAAGGAGTTGTTGGGAGAATCGACTGATAAATCAGCCCTGAACCGTTAACAATCGGTTGTTGAGTCACCGTGATGTTGGGGTTGGGAAGAGGATTCAAGGGAGGGCAAGGGCTAAGGCAATTAGGGGGATGCCTAAGAGAGTGGGGCTTATAAATTGATCGAAGAAGCTTAGTGTCATGGTCAGTTTCAGGGTTCTGTTTTAGGGGCTTCAGCGCTTTGGGATGTTGGCTCGTTGGGGAAAATGTGGGCTATGATTTTTGGGGGAATAATAGTAATAAAAATTACTCAGGAGAAGACTAGGATGGCAAATCAAGGGGAGGGGTCGAGTTGTGGCATGTCGCTAAGGGTGGTTGGGAGGCACCAATCTTTAGCTTAAAAGGCTAACGCTACACCCTGTTTAGCTTCTTAGCGAGGCGTCTTCAAGTATTAGAGAGGACCAGTTTTCGAAGTGCTCAAGGGGAACTGCTTCTACTACGATAGGCATAAAGCTGTGATTGGCACCACAAATCTCTGAGCATTGTCCGTAGAATACCCCTGGTCGAGAGGTGATGAAGGCTGTTTGATTTAGTCGGCCTGGGACTGCGTCCATTTTCACCCCCAGGGATGGGACGGCTCAGGAGTGTAGGACGTCTTCAGCAGAGACTAGGACTCGGATAGGGGATTCAACCGGAACAACTATTCGGTGGTCGGCTTCTAGCAGTCGAAATTGACCGGGGGCCAGGTCTTGTGTAGGAATTATATACGAGTCAAATCCGAGGTCTTCATAATCTGTGTATTCGTAGCTTCAGTATCATTGATGTCCGACAGCTTTGATTGTTAGGTGGGGGTCGTTGATCTCGTCCATAAGGTAGAGAATTCGGAGGGATGGGAGAGCAATAAGAATTAAGATAATAGCAGGGAGAACTGTTCAGATAATCTCAATTTCTTGGGAGTCTAGAAGAAATTTATTAGTAAGTTTGGTGGTAACTATAGCCACAATAATGTAAAGTACTAGTGTACTGATAAGGAATACGATTATCAGGGCATGATCGTGAAAATGAAGAAGTTCTTCTATGACAGGTGAAGCTGCATCTTGGAATCCTAGTTGTGAGGGATGTGCCATTAAAGGGCAAGACACGCGGGGGTTTAACCCACAATTCTGCCTTGACAAGGCAGTGTAATGGCCATTTTACTAGTGTCTTATAAAGAAAGTGACAGAGCGGTTATGTAGTTGGCTTGAAACCATCCCATGGGGGTTCGATTCCCTCCTTTCTCGTTAGTTCGATTGAACTTGGACAAAAGCCGGCTCTTCAAATGTGTGGTAGGGTGGAGGGCATCCGTGCAGTCATTCGACGTTAGTTGAAGCGAGTTCAACGGATATTACTTCTCGTTTTGCAGCAAATGCTTCTCAAATAATAAAGAGGAACATAATTACGGCTACGAGGGACACTAGGGAGCCGAAAGAGGAAACTGTGTTTCACAGGGTGTAGGCGTCTGGGTAGTCCGAATATCGACGAGGCATACCGGCTAGTCCTAGGAAGTGTTGGGGGAAGAATGTTAGGTTTACACCTGCGAACATAACACCAAAGTGAATTTTAGTTCAAGTGTCGTGAAGGGTGTAGCCTGTGAATAGTGGGAATCAGTGCACGAAGCCAGCCATAATAGCGAATACGGCACCCATAGATAGGACGTAATGGAAGTGGGCAACGACATAGTATGTGTCATGAAGAACAATGTCTAGTGAGGAATTGGCTAGTACAATTCCAGTGAGGCCTCCAACAGTGAAAAGGAAAATAAAGCCCAGAGCTCATAGGAGAGGGGTTTCTCATTTAATCACTCCGCCGTGAAGTGTTGCTAGTCAGCTAAAGACTTTTACCCCCGTTGGAATGGCAATAATCATGGTTGCAGATGTAAAATAAGCTCGGGTGTCGACGTCCATCCCTACTGTAAACATGTGATGGGCTCACACGATGAATCCGAGGAGACCGATAGCCATCATAGCTCAGACCATACCCATGTAGCCGAAAGGTTCTTTTTTACCTGCGTAGTAGGCGACAATGTGGGAGATTATTCCGAATCCCGGAAGAATAAGAATGTATACTTCGGGGTGCCCGAAGAATCAGAATAGGTGCTGGTAGAGGATGGGGTCACCTCCACCTGCCGGGTCAAAGAAGGTGGTATTTAAATTTCGGTCCGTGAGAAGCATTGTAATGCCGGCGGCCAGGACGGGCAGGGAGAGGAGGAGAAGAACAGCTGTAATCAGTACTGCTCACACAAAGAGTGGTGTTTGGTATTGCGAGATTGCGGGAGGTTTCATGTTAATAATGGTTGTGATGAAATTAATGGCCCCTAGAATAGATGAGATACCGGCTAAGTGGAGGGAGAAAATGGTTAAGTCAACGGAGGCCCCAGCGTGAGCGAGGTTTCCTGATAGTGGGGGGTAGACTGTTCAGCCGGTGCCCGCACCGGCTTCAACTCCAGAAGAGGCTAGGAGCAGAAGGAATGAGGGAGGGAGTAGTCAAAAGCTCATGTTATTCATTCGGGGGAATGCCATGTCGGGTGCTCCGATCATTAGGGGAATAAGTCAGTTGCCAAAGCCCCCAATCATGATTGGTATTACTATAAAGAAAATCATTACAAAGGCGTGGGCCGTAACAATTACGTTATAAATCTGGTCATCCCCAAGAAGGGCGCCGGGTTGGCTTAGTTCTGCTCGGATAAGTAAGCTGAGGGCAGTTCCTACTATTCCGGCTCAAGCACCAAATACTAGATAAAGGGTGCCGATGTCTTTGTGATTAGTCGAGAAAAATCAGCGTGTGATTGCCACAGGTAGGATGGCTGAGTCTTTAAGCGGTGGATTGTAGCCCCACAAACAGGGGTTTAATTCCCCTTCTTACCAAGCCTTGAGGTGTTTTACATATCAGATTGCAAATCTGAAGAAGCAGGCTAAACACCTGCCGGGGCTTTCCCCCGCCTCTCCGCCCCCAAAAGGCGGGGGAAAGGTAGATGGATGCTCGCTGGTTTGGGCGCTTAGCTGTTAACTAAGAGATTGTAGGATCGAGGCCTGCCCATCTAGAAAGGCTTTAGCTTAATTAAAGTGCCTGCTTTGCACGTAGGAGATGTGGGTTAATATCCCGCTAGTCTTATCAGGGACTGGGGGATTCTCACCCTCGCTTAGGGCTTTGAAGGCCCTTGGTCTTAATACTATCCTAAGTTCCTTAGAGAAGAAGTGCGCTGACGGCTGGTGTGAGGGGTAGTAGCAGTAGGGTTGCCATGGTCGAGGTCGCTAGGGGGAGCGTAAGCTGGGTGGAGTTGAGACGTCAAGGGGTGGACCCGGCGATATTATTGGGGGACATGGTAAGGGCTAGGGCATAAGATAGCCGTAGGTAGAAGTAGAGACTCAAGAGGGCGGTTAGTGCAGCTAGGGTGGCGATGGGGGCAAGGTCTTGTTTAGAGAGTTCTTGGAGGATAAGCCATTTTGGTATAAAGCCTGAGAGAGGTGGGAGACCACCGAGGGATAGTAGAACAAGGGGAGTGAGGGCAGTAAGTGCTGGCGCTTTTGTTCAGGAAGCGCTTAGCATGTTAATGTTAGTAGAGTTATTTAATTTGAATACAAGGAATGTGGAAAATGTTATGGTAATGTACATTAACAGGGTTAGAAGGGTTAAAGTGGGGGAGTATTGAAGTACTAGGATTATTCATCCGAGGTGGGCAATGGAAGAGTAGGCAAGGATTTTGCGGAGTTGGGTTTGATTAAGTCCGCCTCAACCGCCGACAAGGGTTGAAGTAATTCCAAGAGTAATTAGGATGGTGGAGTTTGTGGGGTGGATTTGGAGAAGAAGTGCGAAGGGTGCAAGTTTCTGTCAAGTGGATAGGATAAGCCCAGTGGTTAAATCAAGTCCTTGAAGAACCTCGGGAAGTCATGCGTGGACGGGGGCTAGTCCGATTTTTAGTGCTAGTGCTAGGGTGATAATGGTGGTGGGTAGGGGGTGTGTTATTTGTCCAATGTCTCATTGGCCAGTTAATCAGGCGTTAGTTAAGCTGGCGAATAGAAGTATTGCGGCAGCTGTTGCCTGTGTGAGAAAATATTTAGTGGTGGCTTCAACTGCTCGGGGGTGGTGGTGTTGAGCCATTAGTGGGATGATGGCCAGAGTATTTATTTCTAAACCCATTCAGGCTAGGAGCCAGTGGGAGCTTGAAAGCGTGATGGTGGTACCCAGGCCGAGGCCAAATAATAAGGTGGCTAAGATGTAGGGGTTCATTAGTAAAGGAAGGATTTTAACCTACATTTTTGGGGTATGGGCCCAAAAGCTTAATTTAGCTGACTTTACTAGGAAGTGGTGTAGTGGAAGCACTAAGAGTTTTGATCTCTTCAGGTAGGGTTCAAATCCCTTCTTTCTAAGGAATCGGGGGGACTTTAACCCCCATAATTCACTCTATCAAAGTGGCCCTTTACTTCAGGCACGATTCCAAGCTATAGCTGTGGGGGCAGTCCTGCAAAGGCTACAGGGAGGGCGAGGTGTCAAATGACCATTGCAAGTGTTAAGGGGAGGAAGTTCTTTCAGATGAGGTGCATTAGTTGGTCATATCGAAATCGTGGGTAAGAGGCTCGAACTCAAAGGAAAAGAATAGAGAGGAGGGCTGCCTTTGTTATAAGGTTAACTGCTGTTAATTCTGGGAGCGTTGGGATGTGGGATGCGCCCAGGAACAGGGTGGCAGAGAGGGTGTTCATGAGGAGAATATTAGCGTACTCTGCGAGGAAAAATAGGGCGAACGGACCTCCTGCATACTCTACGTTGAAGCCTGAGACAAGTTCAGACTCCCCCTCCGTAAGATCAAAGGGTGCACGGTTGGTTTCTGCGAGGGTTGAGATGTATCACATGGCTGCTAGGGGTCAGGCGGGAAGGAGTAGTCAGATGCTTTCTTGGGTAACATTAAAGGTTTGGAGAGTAAAGCCCCCGGTGAAGATGATAGTGCTGAGAAGAATTAAGCCAAGACTAACCTCGTAGGAAATTGTTTGTGCGACGGCTCGGAGTGCTCCGATCAGAGCATATTTAGAATTGGAGGCCCATCCTGAGCCTAGAATGGAGTAGACGGCCAGGCTTGAGAGGGCGAGAATAAATAAGACTCCGAGATTCAAGTCTGTGACCGGGTATGGGAGGGGTATAGGGGCTCAGAGTGTGAGGGCCAGGGTGAGAGCAAGCATGGGTGCCAGAAGGAAAAGAATGGGGGAGGAGGTGGAGGGGCGCACAGGCTCTTTGATGAATAATTTGACCCCATCTGCGATTGGCTGAAGGAGTCCGTAAGGGCCAACAATATTGGGCCCTTTGCGTAGTTGCATGTATCCGAGCACTTTTCGTTCAATCAGAGTCAGGAAGGCGACGGCTAGTAAAACCGGCACGATGAAGGCTAGGGGATTAATTAGGTGGGTAATAATAAGGGAGATCATAGCTAAGAAGAGGATTTGAACCTCTGTGGAAAGGGCTTAGGTCTTTTGCAATTTCCGGGCTCTGCCATCTTAGCATGCCATTATCTTTGGCAAAGGGGCATGCCCCCTTACTTATTTTAGTTGTCTTCAGTAAGTGGGGGAGAGGCGTGCCTGGAGCATAGGCCTCTTCTTTTCGGTCCTTTCGTACTAGAAAAGAGCATATCATAGATAGAAACTGACCTGGATTACTCCGGTCTGAACTCAGATCACGTAGGACTTTAATTGTTGAACAAACAAACCCTTAATAGCGGCTGCACCATTAGGATGTCCTGATCCAACATCGAGGTCGTAAACCCCCTTGTCGATAGGAGCTCTAGAAGGGGATTGCGCTGTTATCCCTAGGGTAACTCGGTTCGTTGATCGGCTTTGCCGGATCTGTATGGTCAGAAATTCTGTTAACTAGAACTGTAGTTCTTGGTTTTAGGGGCAAGTGCCCCCAGTCCACGTGGGGGTTATTTATTTCCCCGCGGTCGCCCCAACCAAAGATATTCAAACAGGGTTCGTTTTGTTTTACTCCTTTTTTGGAGGTGATTAACACGAGCTGCTTTGATATCTAAAGCTCCATAGGGTCTTCTCGTCTTATGGCTTTATCCCCGCTTCTGCACGGGGAGATCAATTTCATTGACTGGAGAAAGGAGACAGTTAAGCCCTCGTCGTGCCATTCATACAGGTCTTCATTTAAAAGACAAGTGATTGCGCTACCTTCGCACGGTCAAAATACCGCGGCCGTTAAACTTATAGTCACAGGGCAGGCGGGACCTCTTATTCCTTAATTTTGCAAGAGGCGATGTTTTTGGTAAACAGGCGAGGCTTCAAATATGTTTGCCGAGTTCCTTCTCTCTCTTTTAGTCTTTCCTTGGGGGCACATCAGTGTGGAATTAACGGTTTTTGTCTGGGTGTTTTTCTAGTTGTTTTGTTTATTGTTCAGTTCCCTCTGTGATTGGGGCCGTTAGGATTCGGTGGGGGTTCGTTCCGATTTACACTTGTGCAGGGAGAAATTCTTAATTTCTTATTACTCATATTAGCATGGTCACTTCCACAGTTGTGTGGAACGGCCTGGTATATTTAGGGGGTTGAGATTATTATATCGGAATAAAAGGATGGGTTTATGTCTGAGCTTTAACGCTTTCTATAGGGGTGGCTGCTTTTAGGCCCACCCGAACATTTTGCCTTGTCGTGATTATGATCTTTACCCACCTGAAAAAGTTGTGTTTTTTATCAAAGGAGCTGTACCTCCTTTGATTAACTCTCAAAGGTTCTGTAGTGTCAGACTAAGTAGTACTGAGGTGAGTGGAGAAGCCGTGAGGCTGAACTTCTATTCATTTCCCAGGCAACCAGCTATAACCGGGCTCGGTAGGTTTGTCACCTCTACTCGAAGCTCTTCCCACTCTTTTGCCACAGAGACGGGTTGGCCCTATTGTTAGGCTGTCTTGGAGTAGCTCGCCTGGTTTCGGGGTCCTAAACTAAAGTGCTCTTTGCTTAGGTTGTTCTAGCTAAATCATGATGCAAAAGGTACGAGGTTTATTCTCTGCTTTTTATTGCTTTGCTGAGTTGTTTCACTTCTCTTTCAGCTTTCCCTTGCGGTACTTTCTCTATCGCTCAATTGGTCCCTTTTCTGTCGCCCGTACTTGGGGGGAAAAATGGTTTGTTTATTTAGGTTCTAGTGTCTGAGGGGGTATTCATAGTTGTTTGTTGCTTTTTATTGTAGGCTAGCTGTAAGGCTTCAGGGTAGTTCGATTTGCACGAACGACTTCTCGGTGTAAGGGAGATGCTTTTCTATCTTAGCTATACTCTGATTTTTCCAAGTGCACCTTCCGGTACACTTACCATGTTACGACTTGCCTCCCCTTTGCAGTTATGGGTTTTTAGTTATTAAAATTCAGGAGCTTGGGGAGAGTGACGGGCGGTGTGTGCGCGCTTCAGGGCCGATTTCAGCGGGACACTCTATTTCCTGCTTACTGCTAAATCCTCCTTCAAATATGTATTTCAGCATATTATTCGTATTCACTATGCTAGTGAATGTAGCCCATTTCTTCCCCTTTCATACGCTACACCTCGACCTGACGTTTTGGGCTCTGCCAATTTTGCTTACTATGAGGCCTTCACAGGGTAAGCTGACGACGGTGGTATATAGGCGGGAAAAACAAGAAAGGGTGAGGTTGAACGGGGGTTATCGGTTCTAGAACAGGCTCCTCTAGGTGGATCTAAAGCACCGCC
>JAPXVT010195684.1:0-10885 GCA_029823135.1 Acanthurus reversus | reverse complement strand
CACTGGTGGACGTGACATCGCATGTCGGTGACAAATCTTAGCTTGATTATAGCGCCATCTGTTGGATAAAATAGCCAAACATAACAAAACACCTCTCTCTTTTTATTCTGGTGTATGGTCGCACCAGTATACAGGCACACCCCACTTTTAAGATGGGAAAAAGGTCATAAAAGTGCAGCTTATACACCAGATTGTATGTTCCTAAAATGACCAAAAACACTAGAACATACCATAAATGTACTAGATATACATGTAGGACAACATAATTTGAACATTAAAGCCCCTGTTTGCAACACTTATTTGCTCATAATAACGTCTCATATTTATGTAAATGAATCTTCGTTACTTACCCTTGTAAATGCATCCATATTCGATTAATATATCGTTTTAGATTTGTAGTAAATATTGCTTTCATAATTTAGTGTCGACTCGACACTCAGAGACGGAGCGATTTACGGCATTTTCGGCAGTTGCTGTTAGCATTAGCAGAACGGAGAGACAGCACACTGTGCGCATGCGCCGACGACGAGTAGCAGACGGGAGCTAACTGTTGTTAGCAATAGCAGACCGGAGAGAGACCGAAGATGGATCGCAAACGGAAAAGAACAAGTCATGGTTTACAAGCTAAAAGGTTAGCAGATCGAGACTTCTTTCTGAAGTATCCAAAACAAATATACACGCACCGGCCAGTGCCAGTTCACGACAGTTGGCGCTAAGGCTCATGGGAAATGCAGTCTTCATACCAGCTTCATACCGGTAAAACACTACCGCCTTTGTCCACAGGGGCCGCCAAAATCAACATTAAATGAAAACTATGTCCAGGGGCTTTAATAATATTGGTATTGGCCCAACACATCCCAATTGATCAGGCCCTAAATTTTAGTGTCTTTTTCTGCTATACCGACACCTCAGTAACACGTTTTTGCCCCCCCATGAATCCATACTTTCGTTTTGTTCTTGGACTCTGGTACATGGGTATATAGTAAAGTTTTCTGGTTTATGCTGGCGTAGTGGTTATTACTGTTGCCTCATAGGTAAAAGATCGTGGGTTCAATTCCCAGCTGGGGTAGGACCTTTTTATGTGGCATTGCATATTCTCATGTTCTTCTTCTGCCTCTCCCTGTGTCTGTGTGGGTTTTTCTCCGATTTCCCCCACCGTCAAAACATGTACATTTGGTCTGTCTCCAGTCAGCACCCTTAGCCGAGGTACTGGCTTAGAATCTGGAGAAGGGCACTGCACTGTGGCTGCCCACTACTCCTCAGGGATGGATTAAATGTGGAGAACAAATGTCACTGTACATTGTGTATGTGACCAATAAAGTACCTTTATCTTTACTCGTTGTTTGTTAAAAAACAACCTTATTCACCATTGACATCTCTAACACATTATTTTTATAGCACTGTGAGTGTCATCCATGCTCTTACTCTTGGTGGAGTTGCAGAGGGCAGAAGACAGATTTCCGTACAGAGTTTCCAGGTGCTCAAAATTGTCCACATTGAAAACCTTGGATGTGTCGCCTCCAGCCATGATGTACAACTCATCCCTGCTTGCGTTTTGAACTCCAATACTGAAGATAATGACCCCATTCTTTCTCAGTGCATCAGAAGTTGCATTGAGGTCACGATGGTCGTGGGCTTCCCCATCTGTGATCACCATGAGAATCTGTGGAATGTTGAGTTCTTTCCGACCACCATGTTCAGCATTAAAAAACTGCTGTGAGTATTTCAAGGCCTTGGCTGTGTAGGTGTCTCCTTCTGGTGACTTCATCTCTTTTATTGCTTTGAGGATGTCTCGCTTGGCGTAATGGGTGTTCAGTTGGAAATGAGACTCTGGTTGAGTGGAATAGAGAATGACCCCAAAACGAGTAAAGTCCTTACCGACTGTGGTTTGGCTTACTACTGACCCCATAAACTTCTGCATGCTTTCAAACTGTGTCGAATTTATGCTTGAGGACCTGTCCACCAGGAAAATTATATCAGCTTTTTCTGTCTTCTTACACTCTGGTTGAAGAGAAAAAGACAAAGGACAAAAAAAGGAATAAGTACGGGAGGTGAAGAACAGACTAGTTTTCATGATCTGCTGAAAAATATACAGCAACAGCAAAAATCAAATCAATTTATGTTTTTTATCGATACACTGACTCTTTTCCTCAGGGAACCATGGAAAGTGAATATTCATGTTGCTTTAATGTGACTTATTTGTATTTATGATTTTGTTAGCTGGAAGGCCAATCACCAATTTCACATTTTACAAGCTCATACTGTTCTGAAGGGTTCTTTGGGTGATCTCATGCTGCTCTTACCTCTAGATGGATCGCAGAGCTCTAAGGCCACCTGGCTTTCCAAGTCTTTCAGCGCATCAAAGTTCCTCTCAGTAAAGACCCTGTCCAGTGATCCACTGATCTCTACCAGCTGGTGTTTGTTGGCTTTGTCCACGCCGATGGCGTAGACCACCACTCCCTTGGCCCTCAGAGCAGCAGCGGGACCTTTCACCTCATCTTGGGCCTCCCCATCAGTCATCACTACCAGCCTCTGCCTCAGGCTAGGACGCCCTCCTCTGGCTGCATCAAAATACTCCGACACATTCGTGATGGCTGCACCCGTGAGCGTGCCTCCACCAATCTGCTGCATACCATCGATGGATCTCAACATTTCTTCTTTGCTGTAGTAGCTGTTGAGGGCAAAATCTAGGTTTTGACCGGTGCTGAACTGCATGACACCAACATGCACCTCATTCTGCCCGATCATAGACTTGCTGATGACAGATTTCATGAAGTCTTTCATTTTCTGGTAATCATCTGGATAGATGCTTCCTGAGCTGTCAGCTAAGAAAAATACATCTCCCAGAACTTCACTGCAAGCTGTGGACAGAGAACACAGATATATTAACGAGGTGTTTCTCTGTTCCCTCTTTTCTTGCTTACTGGCATTAAGACATTCAACTAGGAACATGAATTTAATTATGGCCTCCGTAAAGGAGACTTTACATCAAAGGCTTGAAACTACAAATGATGAGGTAGTCACATTTATTTGAGTTAATTAATAAAAATAGCAAAATGCGCACACTTTAACAGACTAACAAACCCCTCAGCATCAGTTTTTCTGAACTGCTTTCCAACAAGTTCTGTTTTGACTTTGCTTTTTTTTCAAAATAAAATTTTAAAGATAAGACTTACTGTCTGTCTCTCTGTCTCAAGCGAAACAACCAATGTCACCTTTGCTTTTGCATCAAGGTTCTCTGATTAGCTTAGCACATTTATTTACCCTGTGAATTATGCATCCTTGACAGAATTTGTATGCATCCTTGCATCCTTGGCAGATTTTTTTCAAAACCCAAGGCCTACTACTTGCTGCTTAGATACTCAAATTACTACAAATTCCAAAAGGTCCTGAAGACCGTAGTTATTAAAATTTTTTAAAAGTCTCATCTATATGCCCCAGTGATAAATAACTTCAGGCCCATATTGAACCTGCCTCCTTCTGGAGAGATTATTAAAAAGGCTGTTTTGCAACAACGTAATTCTCTCTTGGTGCAAAACAATGTTTTTAAGGCTTTTCAGTCTTCAGCCCACCACAGCGCTGAGACTGCACTCGTTAGTCTTCACCTGAGCATCAGTGCATCAAACACTTCAGTTTTAATATTACTGGATCTCAGTGCAACATTCGTCACAGTTTACCATCAGATACTGTTCGACTGAAGAGTGGATGGGACTTTCTGGCCATATGATCAACAGGTTTAAATCATATTCAAAAGATAGGGACTACTTTTTGTCAATCATGGAATCACAATCTCGGAATCCATCGGCTGCATTTACCATCTGACTTCCGGCAGACAGCGATACAGCCTCTGGGGGCAAACCCCATTATTCTTGGGCTATTGTTGGAGGAGCTGAATTTCTGTTTCTGACTTCCTTCTCCGCGTGCCGCTCGCTGTTTACAGTCGGATTGTGTACAGTCTGATGCAAGAATGGAGTTGGAGTTGAGAGACCACATCTGCCAGCGCATCTTTTCACAAGTAGCCTGTTTACACGCCGTTAACAGTTAACAGTCTACCGTTAATCACACACTACACTACAAAAGACTACAACCAGAAACCAGGGCTTTTCTGGCACCAAGATCGCCCTACCTGGCCTACAGACTACATTCAGTGCATGTGGAGTCTGTTTATAGAGACTAATGTAATTATGACTCAGAGCAATCAAAAATCACGTGTGTACTCCTCAAGGTTCCATTCTTGAGCTGCTTCTATTGAACATGTAGTTACATGCTAATACTCAGATAATGGAACATTATGGCATCTCCTATTATGCAGATCAACAGTCCCTTCTAAGATTCACTTACTCTCACGTTTAGGATTTATATCATCAGTCAAACCTTTGTTTAAAACTAAACACAGTAATGCCACAATTAAATTACTAGTGTAAAACTACAGCTCTCATAAAAAATGTCTTCACTGTATGTTTCTTTCATATTCATGATTTTTATCTTCCCATTTTCATCCCAATGCAACACACAACACATTTTTTATGTTACAAATGTGACGGTAGTTTCAAATGAGGTTTTCTCACTTCTGAAGCAATATCCACTTCCAGTTTCACTTAAGCTCTCCACATGCTAGCTATGCCTGTTACAGTCCAGGCCAGTCCAGTTTCCTTACCATCTGGAGCACAGATGTCTCTCATAATGTCACTACTAATGGACTTCAGGGCATCAAAGTTTTTGACAAAGAAAGTTCTCCTCTGGTCGCCAGCAATCTCATGCAGTTGAGTCTTGTTTGCACCTTTCACCCCAATGGCAAAGGTTATAACACCCTGGTCCCTCAGGTTTTTTGCAGGAGCCTTGACTGCATCCGAGGAGCTTCCATCAGTGAGGACAACTAGGTACTCTGGGACTTTGTGACCACGCGTTTCCGCTGCTGTTTTGAAATGGATTTCCATAGATGATAATGCCTTTCCTGTCTCTGTCCCACCTCCAAGGTGTCTAATTCTCTTCACAACCCTCTCCAGGTTTTTAGCATCTGAGTACTTTGTCAGGTCAAATTCCAAAGTTGGTGAACTTGCATATTTCACAAGCCCCATGCGAACATGATGGGGCCCAATATGGAAGCTCTGAATAAATTTGATGATGAACTCCTTCATATCATTGAAGTTATCGTATTCGATGCTTCCTGAGTCATCCATCAGGAAGAAGATGTCTGCTTCATCCTTCTGTGCACATGCTGGAAGGGAAAAGCAACTACAAATGTTAGTTTTTTTCACATAAACAGAGGAAAGGGAAATAATGTATATGCAATTATTCAATCTCATGTCTTTAAATTAATTTAATTTGTGTGTAACAACATGCACATGAATATAAACCTTGACTTTCTATGTTTGCGGATGTTGTGAATTTTCATGTAACGACAGACGACTATCAAAAAGCACCAGTTCAAACCTTCTTTGATGTCTGTATTGCTTGCAGTTACCCTGGTCACTTTGTCAGTTATGTCATTGCACATGGTTTTCTGCAGGGTCTGCTGAAGGGGTTTTAGCTTGGTGAAACTGTCCACTTCAAAGACATGTGTAGAGGAGGGATGAGATGCCATCTCCACCAATTCAGTCCTGTTCGCTTGTTCAATTCCGACAGCATAAATGGTGACGCCGGCCCGACGGAGACTGATTGCTGCTTTGCTCACATCATCCTCAGATTTACCATCTGTGATCACCACCGCCACCCGCTGGACACGACTTCTGCTGCCCCTGTGATCTGTGAAGACTTCTTCTAGAGTGAAGTTTAGGGCAGCTCCAGTACACGTGCCACCACTACGATAAGGCAGGATATTCACAAACTGCAGGATGTCATCCTTGTCATTGAACGTGTTAAGGTAGAACTGTGCAATGGGCTTTGTGTTGTATGTAACAATGCCTATTCGGACTCTAGACAGACTAACATCCAGGCCGCTCACAATCCTGTGCAGGAAGGTGCGCACAAGTTGGAAATTGAGGATTCCAATGCTTCCTGACTCATCAACGATGAACACAATGTCTGCTGTGTTAGCTCCTTTGCAATCTGCGAAGGAAGTGTAATTTGTTAGCTTGAGCCATCTGCTTCTTGATCATTTGTATATGTTAACATACTCTTTAAACCGCTGCTTTTAGTGTTACTTCTTGCTAAACGACCAGCATACTTAAGGACATACGAGTGTGAAATCTATAAAGGTGCCTAGGTAACAAAAAGGCATAAATGTGTTTAAAAGGTAATGAATGTACTTAACACAAAACACCTGCTTGAGCAGCACTGAATAATACAATTTTTAAAACATTTCACAGTTTAGTCAGAATGTAGTTTATAGACCAAAGAATTTCATTCTCATTTGTTCCAGATGCAGCTGTACAATGCCCTCCTCTGGTTTCTAAATGAAAAATCACAAAACAAGTAGATACAAATGCTGGTTAGATGGGTGAGTGCCCAAAGGAATGATGGATGATGTTTCTCACCTACAGAAATCGTTGTTCTGCTGTCTACTCTTCCAATAGAACTAAAGGAAAACTCAGGTGGAACAACCAAACCAGGATCAGGAGCGCCAGGAGGGCCAGGACGACCAGCAGGGCCAAGAGGACCAGCAGGACCAGGAGGATCAGCAGGACCAGGAAGAGGAGGAATATCAAGTTTGTAATCCTCACTGACAAATAAGTCTGTAACATCCATTGTGGCACCTGGGCCCAATACCCTGACATTTATCCCTGCTGATCGGATCATACTAGCCGCCTTATACAGAGAATCATCTGAGACGTTTCCAGTTATGATGTACAACTGCTGTTGGAAGCCTAGGTGTGCACGGCCTCCTGCCCCTTTGGTAAAATAATGAGAGCAGACGTACTCCAAGGCAGCACCAAGGTTACGCGGTTCGTTGGGTTTTGGGTGCAGACGGAAACTTCTGATGCCTTTTATGGTCTCCTCTTTGGTTTGGAAAGTGTTGAGAAGGAATTCAGAGGTGATCCCTTTTCCATACTGGGCCAAACCAATCCTGTTGGTGGACGCTCCCACATCCAGTAGATCCATATTTTTTGTAAGTTCATCCCTAAACACAGTGAACTGTCTTTGAGTTAGGCGACTGTCCACCAGGACGAAAACATCAGCAAATTTGTCTGCCAAAGCTGAAGGAAAACAAAAAAAAAAAACATGTTACATTTTATCACAGCACAGTATAGTCTAAATGTCAGATAAAAGGTGTCATTTTGCTCCAAACAAAGAGCTTTTCTGATCAATTAAGTGTACAACCACGATTTCTGTCTTCTGTCTTTCCAAGACAGCCCTCAGATTCAGATCATTCCACTCGGATAGACAAGGAACCAAAGAGTTAAGCTAAACTGTCCTTCATCTTAAATAGCTCTCTTTTTTAGCTTTCAAACGACTAATATTCTCATGTGGACAAGCATATGCGACATTAAGACTACCCTCAGAATGTGTGCATCATTATCCCCATTTGTACATTTCATTATGACCGGCTGCTCTCTTAGACCAGCAGGATTTCGTCCTGCCTTTGAGTGGGTCAGTGGAACAGGTACACCTCTGCTTTTGAACATATATGGACAAGATTTTGTAGGTACTAGAATTTTTAAAGTGAATTGACAACTTCACTACCTCTTTTCACATTTGTTAAAACAAATCTTTCGACTTTTTTGAGAAGATGACAGCCAGTGGACTGCAGATCATCATCATATCTTGCAGAACTGCTGCACTTTCATACTCCTGCCAGGGCGCTTAGGTCGGCTAACCAGCTGTTGCTGAAAGTTCCTAAGACAAGACTGGAGACCAGAGGTGACCAAGCCTTTGGGGCGGCTGCCCCGAGGCTTTGGAATAGTCGGCCCTGGCACACCAGATCTGCCCAGACCCTGGAGATCTTTAAGTTCTCTTTGAAGACTCACCTTTTCTCATTGGCTTTTAATTCAGGTTGAGCTGAACTCCTGTATTTGTGTTGTACATAATGAGTGGTGCAATGTAGTATTGTTGTTGTTGTTTACTGTATTGCTTTATGTCTGTTCTTTTATATATGTGGATCTGTGCAGCACTTTGGACAACCTCGGATGTTTTAAACGTGCTTTATAAAAAAAGATTGAGTTGAGTTGAGTTGACTTGTGGTCATAAAAGTGGTCAAATAACTAAATTGTGAAGTAGACCTTCAGGTTTAGAACAGGGGTGGGATGACCAATCTCACAGTTTAAATTTAACCTAATAGAAACAAACTTTATTCAAAGTCACAGATGCTTTAGGTCTGTGTGCATTTCAAAAGACAGAATCTGCCTTTTCTTGTTTAATTGTTTTTATCTTTATTGCAAAATGATGAATTTAGGAACTTTATAATTTATCCTCCTGCCCTTGTCTTACCCAGTCTCCGATCCACAATGGAGACACAAACCATTTGTAGCAATTTCCCTGTCAGCTTCTGCATAGCCTCGTAGCTATCAGCGAAGAAAAGGTAGCGCTCTGAAGGCTTGTTAGCAATGGACTCTAGCTGGCTTTTCTTGGCGTGTCTCACACCGATGCCAAACACGATGACGTCACTCTTCCTCAGGTGCTGTGCAGGCTCTATCACATCATCGCTGGACTCCCCGTCTGTGATGACCACAGCAATCTGAGGCACCCGCTCACTGGCCCGGCTACCTGCCTCACGGGTGAAATACTTGTCCAACAGGAAGTTGATGGCCTTGCCCGTTTTTGTGTTTCCTTTTCGGTAGGGAAATTTTTCCAACTCAGTCAGCAGGGATTTCTTGGTCATGTGATCCTTCAGCAGGAACTCCTGGTGGGGCTCATCATTGTTCTGAGCCAAGCCGATCCGAACTTTGTTGGGACCAATGTTGAGGGCCTTAGTGATGTTGCGGAGAAAATACCGGACCTCTTTAAAGGTAGCAGAGCCAGCGCTGGAGAAGCCATCAACCAGGAAGACGATGTCGGCCACTGTGGCATTTTCACACTCTGGACAGGAGAAGAGGAAGGTCAGTGTTACATGTGCAAAAATCAATATTCTGGTAAAAAGTTACAAAGGCTCAAGTAGCATTACAGGTCCCAGTGTCACAAACAATGATGACCTAATGAAATATTGTACTGTTTGCTTTGCATAGCTCCAATTTCATCAGCTCTGACAGGACAGGAAACACTAGCTGTTCATTGATTAACCAGTTTAAGAGGAGCAGTGTGCTCGTGCATGTGCATCTGTATTGTGCTGAATTAAAATGCCGGTGCTGACAAAGCGTGCCGTGCTTGGGCACAGTACAGAGTGCCCACACTAGTCAACAGTGCTTTAAATGGAAAAAATAAGTGCCAGTTCTTCCCCTATTCACCTTTTGGCAGGAATGTGAATCAGGTGGCCAATACTGGCGAATCATCAAGTAATAGTACACATTCTGAATTTTTACAGGCAATATAAGATACTAGAAGATAATGCTGATTTTCACAAAATTAATGTTTTAAACAAACAAGGCCTTCTTTTAATTTTCTGCCTCTGTATTTGAGTGTATACATACAGTATTTGACCGTCGGAGAGCTGTGTCATCATCACAATCCGTTCTGGCTCATGTTCCCATGCCAACAGTACTGTCTATTTTTGTTCCTTTGCTTTTCCCCATTTAGCCAACATTGTTGTGACTCACTCTGAAACGCAGCCAGTGGGTGATGACATACGGCAGAGCAAGCCGACACATAGCGGAGCTGTTCTGGAGCACACATGCAAGCTTAATCCCAGGGTCAGTGCATGGAGGTAGCGTTAATGAGACGTCTCACTTCCGCAAGAACAAACAAGTGAGTGTCATGTAGTCACCGAAAAAAGAGAAAGGAGAGCATCATGTAGTGTATAAACCAATGAATCACCAAGAGACACTAATACAGAGAGGACAGGAAAGGGTACTGGGAGCTTTTGAGAGGTCCCAGTACGTCGAAAAAAGTCCCGGTACGCCAGGGAGTAAAATCTAGAGGTGGGGGTACTGCACACCGGTGTGTACCAGCCCACTGCTAGTCAAACAAACTGGATTTTTGGGGCGCTCAATACGGATTGCCTAGTGTGAGTGCGCCCTTAGTTGCACAGACAGACCCGCAAACAGAAACGAATATGCTGTGCACGTCAAGTCCCGCACCTAACACATATAGGAAGCGTTGCTATTAAGTAGGTTATCAATAATATTATCAATAATAGGTGATCAATGATAATATCAAAGTTCTAAAAGGCGACATGAAATGTAAGTTGACTAGAGGCTGACAATCAGCTACAGAAGCTACAGAAGCAGAGAAGAAGAGCTGTTACAGCCCGAGAGGGAATATGTCTGTGTACAAAACAGCTCTTTCTCTGATGGAAAAGGCTCCATTTCAGGGATGGCCGCACTGGAAATAGGACAGTGGCGTGAAGGATTGTGGGACGGCATGTGTCACTAGTGTGGGGTTATTTGTTGGACATAATAGGGGCAGCTGTTTTGTCATGGTGCTGTGCAACTCTGTGGCAGCGGTGAGTTTTAGCTTTTAGAATGAAAATGTCAAACCCTGCACAAAGTGAGGCCATGTGTTGACTGTTTTCACTGAAATGGATTTTACCATTTTGAGGCGACATGGTGACGGTGAGGGTGGTGTGAAAAAAGGACTGGAAACTAGTTTCAAAGGTTTTTGATTTCAGTCGCCCAAAATGCTGTTTTGGCATAAAAGACTGTTTCATGTTAAAATGAAACAACACATTTTAGACTCAATTTCAGCAGCTCACTTTTGGGTCAGTGATTCAGGTTGAGTTCATGTACCAAAGCAAGTCCTTACCGCAGCCTCACAGTGTTCCTACATGTCATTGTCCTTTATCTACATCAGCCACATAGGTTACATAAGCCCCGCCCATTTTCCCCAAAACAGCTTCATCTATGAGATAAGATCG
>JAPXVT010195598.1:0-16560 GCA_029823135.1 Acanthurus reversus | reverse complement strand
AAGTACAGAGACAAGTCCCCTATCTGATGCCAACAAAAGATCATTAGTTACTTTTACCAGTGCTGTCTCAGTGCTATCTATCAGCCCTAGTTAGAATTTCATTACTATAGATAAAGGATTGTTTGTGATCTATTCTGATTAACTTCTCACTTTTTCACCTTGAGCCGAGATGTCTTTCCACTTTGTACAGAGGCTCTACAATGGTTTCACACTTTGCTGGTGTATGGTTCAACTCAACTAACCTCTACTGCCCATTCTTTGTATCTTGTTTTTCAGGTTGAGTAATAAATTATTTCACCATATTCTTCTTACCTTATGTAATCAGTTTACCTTCTGAGATGTCTTCAGTGTAGTATATGCTGACACTTTGCAAACGAGATTCGGCTCCGCCCATTATTATTTTCTCTATTTTTACAATGTCACCCATGGTTTCACCATAACTGATTATCTGTCTATCTTTTGTCGTTATTTTGCTGCAGTTAAAGGAGGCTGTAGAGGCAGAACTTCGTCAAAGTGGTTTGAAAGTGACTGCTTTCACTATGACTAAAATTATTCAACTTTATGAGACCAAAAACTCTCGACACTCCTCCATGCTGGTGGGCAAGACAGGCAGCGCTAAGAGTGTCACTTGGAGGACCCTAAAGAAGGCCCTCAGTGCCCTGCACCACAGTGGTGTGCCTGGCTTCCAGCAGGTCAAGGTGAGTGTGGATGGAAAACAACGCACTATAATCTATTTAATGGTACTTCTGCTTTAATCAAAAGGAACTTTTTGAGATTTCACTTGGAGGGGTGTCAAATTCAAGCAAACCAAGAAATAAATCTACCTCAAAAAAGCATTTAAGGTATTGTTTTTAATGCTAAATGGTTCAAAAATAGGTATTTATATAGGTCATAAAGTGCAGTAACATATCACTGAGAATAAGTATCAAGTCATGAAACTTAGTGGCAAAGAAATTTTACATAAATGTTTGTTGCAGAGTGCTCAAATGTCTAGGAAAGTTACTGACTAAGAACACAAATTACAACCACCCTGCTGTCTGTCTTAACCTCATTTTATTCTCCTTGCCTTTATATTAAAGATATATACTGAGATTAAACTTAATATTAAGGCATTGATGAAACTTCCAAGAACTCATCTCTATTTAACAAAATTATATATTTTAGAAACTATATAAGATGTTAATATATATTAGATATCATTTTTTGTCTTCTTTATCATTTCCTATTTTATTTTTTTCCCTCTGGCACAACAGGAGTATCCTTTAAACCCCAAGGCTATGAGTCTGGGAGAGCTGTATGGGGAGAATGACCTCTCGACCAGTGAATGGACTGACGGAGTGCTGTCCTCCCTAATGAGGGCAGCCTGTGCAGGTACTACCACTAAGAGCATGTTGCTGTACTTGCAGTATGATAAGGGAATAATGCTTTTTCCTCAGGCAATTGCACCATTTTTACTACTATACTCCAGTTAAACAGATTCATATTTTATATCATCTTACCAAGCATTCATTCATGCACATTTTTTTTAAATCAAAATCTTTGAAAGCTTTTTAAAACGTTTTATGAAAAGGTGAGAAATATTGAGAAAAAACATACAAAAAGAGCAATCTACCATGCACAGAAGATAGCCTCCGCTTAGAGGTAAACTGAGAAGCACCACATAAACATGTGATTTATATGATACTTTACTCTTTCTGTCAAACACTGCATCTCCCCTCTAATCTTAGATGAGAAACCAGATGAGAAATGGATTGTGTTTGATGGACCTGTTGACACGCTGTGGATAGAGAGTATGAACTCTGTTATGGATGACAACAAGGTGCTCACACTCATCAATGGAGAGAGAATCTCCATGCCTGAACAGGTGAGAACAGAAGTGGAAACTCAAGAAATAATTTAATTAGTGACGTAGCAAAGTGTGAACTCTGTTTAAGTGTCCCCTTACACCTTGATGTTATTAGTCCACATGAACAGTACCAGGACTTTGAAACTGTACTAGCAAAAAGCAAATAAACTTTCAAAAATCTGTGTTTTTCCTAATGGTACATTTCAAACATTTTTAATGAAAAAAGTGTAGAATGAATGTTCAGTACAACAGTAAGCTTAAAGATGTAATGGCCGATCTATTACTACTCACAAAAAACAGTTATCAAAAGACCATTGCTCTTGTTTTAAAGGTGGGAACAGTCTCTTAATCAGAAAACAGTAATATTGAAATTCACCTTTTACAATAGCAGGTGCATTAATATTGTTCATGGCACTAGGCTTATAGCAACATACCAAAAAAGATTAAAAAAAAAATAATAATTAAAATTAATTACCATACAACACTTTGTCAAAGTCAAACATGTACAATGAAACAAGCACAACAGTAAAACTTTCTTTTATATAGGTGTCTCTGCTGTTTGAAGTGGAGAACCTGGCAATGGCCTCTCCAGCTACAGTATCTCGCTGTGGAATGGTCTACAATGATTATAATGACCTGGGATGGAAGCCTTTTGTTCTTTCCTGGCTGGACAAGCGACCCAAGGTACAATGCACTCACTCAGGAAAAGTCCTCATTAACCCTTGTTTGAGATCATTTAATCAGAGGAACATAAAACTTTCATGAACAGTGTCAGTTTTTTTTACTGTATTTACTTTACTTGCTTTATTACCTTCCAAAGATTTCTCTATCGCTCCATTTTTTCCACAGGCTGAAGCGGACCATCTTCAGGGTCTGTTCACGAAATATATAGAGAGCACACTTAACTTTAAGAAAAGCAACTGTCAAGAGCTGATCCCAATTTCTGAACTAAATGGAGTAACCTCTCTCTGTCGCCTTTATGACTCCCTGGCCACACCGAGCAATGGGGTATGACAAGTACAGTTCAATTTGTTACTTTCACTGCCCGTACTGATAATTTTGTGTGAAAAAACAATTCAGTTTTTCTCCCTCTCTCAAGGTAAATACTTCAGATACAGAAAACTTGGATAAGATGGTGAAGCTTTGGTTCATCTTCAGCCTTATTTGGTCCATCTGTGCCTCTGTTGATGAGGATGGACGCAAGAAAATAGACAACTTTCTACGGGAGATGGAGGGCACGTTTCCTATTAAGGTGCTCCGTAGAGCAAAATGTTTAAATTATACATTCAGTCAGTTAGGCAGGCCCTCTTTCTTCCCAAGATTATTTCACCAACCAGGTTAGGTATACTGTACAATACAATTACAAGGGCAAAACTATTTTGCAAATCATTAAAAAATATACAAGCAAGGCTATCAGAGCTATTTATGTTAAGGGCTTACAGACAGGTAAAAGATGCTTTTGTTTTTGTTCCAAAAAATTTACAGAAATTAAACTGAAGCAGCTGATATTACAAAGGTGCCTTAATACAATAAAAACCTTTGATACCATGTAATTAGACACTTTGTATGCCAGTGTGATGATTAGATGGTTCAACTGCAAGTCTTTATTGGATTGATGTAAGCATTTTGAATGCACCACAGGTATGCACCAATAAAAAAGTATAGCTCTGTATGCCAGTTTTCAGTTTTAGCAAACTGAATTAATCTGTCTGAGTACCAACATTCTCCAAACTTTTTATTAAAACTCCCTCAGGATACAGTTTATGAGTACTATGTGGACACCAAGAACAAAAAATGGGCCTCTTTTGAAGATCGGCTGCCAAAGGGCTGGCGCTACGATACCAAGTAAGGGACCAGCTGGTCTTAGTTACCTGACATCAACTGTAATATGTATGTGTGTATGAGGTTGTGGCTGTTCCATCCACTTCACTTACTGCTCATTTGGGTGTGTAATGTTTATAAATGATATAAGGCTAACATCTACAATACATCCCCATACTTCTCTTTGTTCTGCAGTGCTGCATTCTATAAAATCATGGTTCCTACAGTGGACACACTCCGCTATAACTTCCTGGTAAAGGCTTTGGTTTTGGGTCGATACCCAGTGCTGCTCACCGGGCCAGTGGGTACTGGTAAAACCTCTGTGGCCCAAAGTGTCCTGCAAGGATTAGATATGAAGTGGACTCCCCTCACTGTCAACATGTCTTCACAGGTTGGTAGCTTTGTATGGCCTGTGTGTAAGCCAGGTTATTGTTCTTGTTCTTCTGTCTTTGCAAAAAAAGGAAATTATTCCAATGAAAGATAATTTTAGTTAGTGGTTTAATTGGTTTTTGTAATGTTTTTTACAAAACAGTTTAGTGATTACTAACCACTACGTCGCTGTGCTGCCCTAAATCAAGATAAAAAAAGAAGAATCCACAGCTGTACCACCAAATTAAAGTGCACCTTTTTTTCAGACCGTGAGACTTCCTAACTCATCCATGGCATTGAAAAGAAACATTACAACCTCCCAAAAACTGATCTTGTAACTTGCATATGAAGTATTTTTAAGATAAACAATAAAACATATTATTTCTCTCTGTCTGTACCTTTGTCTCTCTTTTCACATGCCCTTTACGACACAGACCACTTCTAATAACATTCAGGCAATTGTGGAGAGCCGCATAGAGAAGAGAACCAAAGGCCTGTATGTGCCAGCAGGTGGGAAGTGCCTTTTGTGTTTCTTGGATGACCTCAACATGCCAGCCCATGATCTCTTTGGCTCTCAGCCTCCGTTAGAACTTCTGCGCCTATGGATTGACTATGGCTTCTGGTACGACCGGCAGAAACAGACCAAAAAGTTTGTCAAGGTAAGAAAGGGCATTTTCATCAGAGCAGAAAGGTATCATGTTTATTTTTGTGTAAGATTATTGTCCTTTTTTTGCCTTTATATCGCTCCTACCATGATTACCTGTTAATTCACATTCTTTCTCGGTTTGCATAACAAAAACTTTGCATGTGAAATATGAAGCCAAAAAAAACTCTGCAGATTTTGTTTGAATGTGTGTACGAGGGGCAGCTAATAAGTTTGACAGCTCTTGTCACATCTCATGTGCTGTTTAACTTGTACAGTGATTATGAGGAAAGTTTAAAATGAATAACTTCAGAGGATATTTCTGTTTTGTTCTTTTTTTAGATAATTGAAAATTCCATGTTAGAACTGTCTGAAAAAATGAACCCCTATGGCCTCATACGGTCATCCCTCTCTGCCAAGTGTGACAGACAGTGCTGGCTTGCAATTTGAATGTATCTTAAAGCAATATATACCACTTACTTCAATTAAAAAAAAATGAACTGCACATGTTTTTAAGAAGAGCTGTAGCTGCTTATCAATCACTCCTCTAAAATCTGCTTTGTTAGGACATGTTTTTACTTGCCTCTATGGGGCCCCCCGGTGGAGGAAGGACTCGCATATCCAGCCGCTTTCAGAGTCGTTTCAACCTCATCAATATGACTTTCCCTAATGTAAGTCTTGTCGACTTCTTTCTCTTATTTTACCTCACCACCTAAGACTAAATGTGACAAAATTACAGTAATGAGCTGGTTTCACTCAAACAGTTAAGTGCCTTTTTCTTTTTCTCTGTTTTTTTATTCTGTCATCCAGCAATTTCTGTGCATTTCAGTAAGGTTGAGTCTGCTCAACTTTCCTGTGACTTTTATCACCTTCTTAAACATTAATCACCTGCTCATCCAACTATACAAGAACTTCTCTGATTCTGACTATAAAGCAATATCGATGATATTAGGCACTGCAAAATCGCATTCTCTGTCTCATATCCAACATCTAGAAGATAACAACCATGTGAAAGAGTTCCTGCTATTTTAATTATATGAACACATGTAACAGGCTGAGCTTTCCTACAAATACGAAAGGTGCAAGGCTTTGATTGATACTTTGGTGCTCTCATTCAGTCGACAACACAGGCTCAAGAAGCTGACACACTCAGTCATTCCCTCTTGCAAGAGTTCTCATCCACTAAGTTGTTAGGTGATGCCAAAGCAGTTATAGGGTTCTGTTGATCTCTTAGCTCAAACATAAACTGCTCTAATGCAGGGTTAGTTGTTCAGCATTAGCTACTGTGGCAGTTCACAAATGTAACAAGTAATGAGCACTACACAATTTTTTGAGGCCCCAAAGTTCTTTCCTAGCACTTTTAGTCCTGTTCTCAACTGGGCTCTTTCCCTGACCTTTTTATCGCTACAGAGAGACAAAACAAATTTTCTTTTGAAAATGGTTGGAGCCATGTTGTATTAAAGAAGTAAATAACTGACAATGAACCTGCTTTAACTTGTTGGGTTCTGGGAATAAATTGACTTGAATTTTTTTTCCTCTTTGGTTTCTCTTTCTTTTGATGAGTACAGTTTTGCATAATGTGTATTTTACTGACATGGCTTTATCATGTACATGATGTACCAAACTTAAATAGACCTGCCTTCCCTGCATGCAGGAGTCCCAGATCAGACGTATCTACAGCACCATGATCACCCAAAAGCTACAGGGGTTTCAGGAGGAGGTGAAGTCCATGGGAGAGATTTTGACTCAAGCTACCTTAGAACTGTATAATGCTGTTGCAGACCGTTTTCTACCCACTCCAGCCAAGACACACTACCTGTTCAACTTGAGAGATATCTCCAAGGTACACAGTAATAGATAGAGGGGCAAATACGATACAGATACCCACAGTGTAAACATCCATACAGTATAATGATATGTAAAAAAATACAAATAGAGCCATTTTCACAAGGGGAGCTCCCAGTTGTAAAGTACTCTAAACTGTATCTCACACTGGTCATTTAGGTGAACCAGTTTAAGTTGGGCATGCCACAAAAGGTTTGAGATCCACTGCTTAAAAATTACCTTCAGGCCTATGAACTAGATCACAATGGTCATGAGGTTTAGATTTCTATGACAATTTAAAAATACTTAAGTAATCTGCTAATTTGCCTATTCCACCCAAGGTGTTTCAGGGTCTCCTAAGAGCTGACCGAGACTACCATGATACCAAAAACAGCATCACAAGACTGTGGATCCATGAGTGCTTCAGGTAACAAAGAACTTTTTCACCAAATCTTTGTCCAATCCCAAATATTAGAGTATAATGATTAGGGTCCATCCTGATAATGATAGTGATATTTTGCATCATTATCTCTCAGTTAAAATCTAGAATTAATCCATAATTTTTTAAATATATGTTGTGTATTTGTTAAAACATGTAGGTGTTTTTATTGTGTATACACTGGATGACATTTGTTGATCATACTTTGTGGTTGATTTCAGGGTTTTCTCAGACCGTCTTGTAGATCAGAGTGACATGGAGGCCTTTGTCATTTTACTGGGGGACAAACTGGGCCCACTCTTTGACCTCACATTCCACAGCATCTGCCCAGGCAAAGAGCCACCGATATTTGGTACAATTATTACTAAACACACATACATGTCACAGTTAAAGAGATGGGAAGATGGGGACCCAACCACAGGCAGGCTCAAAAAAAGCAAGACTCCTAATTGAAAAGTATCAGAAGCAGACTAAGCTAAAAACTTGACTCAAATACAAAGTATAAACAGAATAAAAACATAATAATTTATGCATACAGCAATGTTGGTGTCACACCAATGAGTGTCACAATACATTTAGAGATATGATTGTTCATTTTAACATTTTGAAGCTAATGACCAAACCAGAACACACTGAACTGTACACTTACATGTGTTTTTATTTATAGATGTTGTATTTGTCTGTGCTAGGTGATTTCCTTGATAACTCTCAAGTGTATGAGGACATACAGGATATAAAGGGTCTCAAGGAGTTTATGGAAACCCAGCTGGAGAACTACAACCTGACACCTGGCATTGTACCTATGAGCCTGGTGCTCTTTCGAGACGCCATCGAACACAGTGTGTCTGAGAACACAACTCACTTATGTACACACAAATTCTAATTCACGCGTTTAAACAGACAATACACCATGCATAAAATTCTTGCATCAGCCTACAGTGTCGGTTTAACCAGTTTCTTTCTGTCCAGCCAGTTTGCTATCTTACTACAATAAATATGAGGTCCTCATATCCTGTACTATGTTGTCACATTCTGCCACTTTTATGATTCAGGCCCAGTTTGAAACACTTTAGCTCCTTTAGCAGAAAGACCGAAGGCCTCTCGATTACAGGCTGTGCGGTCAACACACTGCTGTGGGTGTTCCGGTCCCCCACATCATTGCAAATCAGTAACACCACACTTTCTCGTATGTGTATACACTAAAGCATCATGATACAGTATTTCAATTTTTGAACAGATTGCACACTATTATAATGTCTTAGAAATAAAATCCCTTACACAAACGCAGTGTGCTAAGATTAAAAGATTTAAGGGATGATTTTGTGTTTCCTCCACAGTAACTCGTGTTGTACGTGTGATCAGCCAGCTCAGAGGCAACATGCTTCTGCTTGGTATTGGGGGCTCTGGAAGACAGAGCCTATCTAAGCTGGCAGCCTCCATCTGTGAGTACCAGGTATTCCAGGTGGAAGTTACCAAGCAGTACCGCAAACAAGAATTTAGAGAAGGTGAGATCTCACACAGTACCATTTAATTAAATTCACATATATTTTTTGGGAAAAGGAAGACACTACTGTTTACAACACCTTCTGTTCGAAAGTTACCCTGTTTTTCTGAAATCTAAAAAAATAAAGCTTAGGACAGGGATGGTAATTTTTTTTTTTTTTTTTTAATTAATTTCACCTTGGTGGTCATTGCCTGTTGTCCCATCAGCTACATTACAATGGGTCTTTTTTCTGTCCTGCCCTTTAGATATTAAGAAACTTTACCGATTGACTGGTGTAGACATTAAGCCCACAGTCTTCCTGCTCAGTGACACTCAGATTGTGGATGAATCCTTCCTAGAGGACATCAATAACATCCTGAGCTCTGGAGAGGTGCCTAACCTCTATAAGCAAGAAGAGTTTTTGGAGGTATGTATTTTCTTTAAATCATATTTGGTTTCTCTCCTTCTTCTAAAGTCTATTTGCATACATGCATATGTATTTTATTGTGCAGTTATGAGTTTTGTTATGTTTTTGTGCAACAGGTAACAGATGAGGAGTACACAAATGGTATATAAATCAGTATAAATTATATCAACTTTTAAGCTCTACATATGATTTCAGTGTAAAGTTAAGAACTATTTGATGATAGCAATATAGTTTTTGCAATAAAATAATTTAAATTCTAAATGTTAACAGTGCAAAGTCAGAGTATTTTGTTTTTAATAAATTATTAATGCATTTTACAAATTATCCGTTTTAAGCATGAGGGTTTTTTCAGATCTTCTACGAGTATCATACAGTATACAATTTGTGTATATTTTAGTCAAACCGCTGCGACATCTACATCCATAGATTTTTCAAGTTTAGCCTTAAACATGTCTCATGTCAGTCAGACCTCACTCAAACGATCATATTTGAATGTTTTATTGCTGTTCTTCCTCTAGGTATGCAGTGCTTTATCAGAGTCTGCCAGGAAAGACAATGTGGTAGAAACTCCTGACTCTTTGTTCGGCTACCTGATAGAGCGAGTCAGAAACAACCTGCACATTGTTCTCTGTATGAGCCCAATGGGAGAACTTTTCAGGTAGGTTCTGATCCTGTTTACTGCTGCCTTTTAACATATACTGGTGTATAATTTGTAAATATGATTTTACTCCATAACACAATCCTGCCCCTTAACTCACCACCAAACCAATGAAACTCACTGACTCATACTTTAGGTCTTGAGTATACTCTCTTGTAAAAGATCCTTGTAAAATGGGTCTGTTTTTTTGTGTCTTTCTGCTTAAAGCTAGCCAGTGTTATTTACACATCAAGGGTGTATTATGACTTTGTTATTCTCCCAGGTTGTTTTTATCTAACTACCAAATGTAACAGCACTTGTTAAAGACCTTGTGTCCCCAAGACAAAAGAGGGATCATTGTACAGCAAGTTGTATCCGAATAAAATTTATAAATGGCTGTTTCTCAACAGGAACCGCATCCTCCAATACCCAGCACTTGTCAACTGCACTTCTATTGACTGGTTCTGTGAGTGGCCCAAAGATGCTCTGCTGGAGGTGGCTGAAAGGTACTTGGATGGACTGGAGCTTGGCTCCTTGGAGGGGGTAAGGAATGCAAGCACATGCACAAAAATGGCTATACGTCTATGTAAGCACTTAACATCTGCAAGTTCAGCGTCATCTGACGTTGGTGTCATCCTTTCAGTGCTATTTGTGAAACGGAGAAGATGAGTGTTTGGGATGAAAGCTGTTTTCCACATTAGAACCTTTATTTTTTGTGTCAAAAATGTAATTACCAAAAACTTATTTGAAAACCAAATCTTTATGAAATGTTAGTTTAAAACAGCTGGCTCCATATCAGAAACAGATTCACAAAGAATTTCACAAAACAAAAATTTGTAAATTAAATAATAAACTTCATTAACCCTAACCTTTGGATACTAATATCATATTCGTGAACAGATATTTAATATGGGCCCATAGTTGCATCCTTATTTTTTAATTGTTATATCATCATTTTACATATATTGGTGTTGTAGATCCAGACAAAGGTCGCCAGTGTCTTTGTGACCACACACCAGTCAGTAGCAAAGATGTCCCAAAAGATGAAGCTGGAGGTCCGGAGACATAATTATGTGACACCCACCAACTACCTGGAGCTGGTGTCTGGATACAAGAAGTAGGCCCCTTCAGAGTCTCTTCTATAGTTATTCCTTTTTCTCATTTGATCTGTTTTCACACCACCTGCAACTGCTCATGTTCAATGTGTGTGTGTTTCTGTGTATGTGTTTGTGTCCCCTTTAAGATTGTTGTCAGAAAAACGCTGTGAATTGGGGGAACAAGTGAGCAAGCTGCGTAACGGCCTTTTAAAGATCAGTGACACACGGGAGAAGGTGGAGGCCATGTCTGTAGAGCTTGAGGAGGCCAAGAAACAAGTTGCTGAGTTCCAGATACAGTGTGAAGAGTTCTTGTCTGTCATTTTACAGCAGAAGATAGAGGCTGACAAGCAGCAGAAGGTAAACATCTGTAAACCAGCTGGGGACACAATTTCATTGAAAAACCATAAAAAAGTGTAATTTGCATAATGTAGGCTCTCTACTTTTGTTTACAATCATCTGACTGACCCTAATCATCTTCTTTGATTAAAGAAATATTACATTAATGGTTTATGTTTGCATGTTTGGATGGCTGTGTGATAGTTGCCTTTTAAAAGTATATAATATTAGGTGACAATAGATTTTGTTTGTGTGTTTGTTTGTGTTTAGACGGTGAGTGCCAATAGTGAGAAAATTGGAGCAGAGGAGTTAGAGTGTAAGGAATTGGCCAAAAATGCACAGAGAGAGCTGGATGAGGCTTTGCCTGCCCTGGAGGAGGCCATGAAGGTAAATATCTGTTCTGCTGATTGTTCTAGTCCTGACAGTCCCTCTATGTTTTGGTAATTATGTCTTTACTATGTATACTTGCTTTGTTCAGTCATATGTATGGTTGAAATATTTCCTGTGTAATTTGATGAGTAAAGATCTTTGACCTGTCAGCATATTTGAGTGCTCTTCTGCATTAATACGAGAAACTTGTCATTTAACTATGTGTCTTCTGTCGAAGTATGAATGCACATGAGTCAGCAAAGAATGTACCCTTCTCATATTCTCTCTTGCTACCCTTTTATACACAAAGGCTCTGGAGTCTTTGAATAAGAAGGATATGACAGAGATCAAGTCCTATGGCCGTCCACCTGCACTGGTGGAGACAGTGATGAAGGCTGTCATGACTCTTCAGGGCAAAGAGCCTACTTGGGAAGAAGCTAAGAGACAGCTAGGTAAGAGATTGCAGCAGTCTGCAAAGTTTGGGGAAAAAAAATCACAAGTTAAATGTTCCTGAACTGAAGTGCTCAAAAAAAACAGACAAGAACAGAAAATCTACACGTTACACTAAAAAAGAAAAGAAACTGGATGGTAAAATTGAACGTGGGACTTATTTTTTTTTTTTTATGTTTCTGGCAGGTGAGTCCAACTTCATCAAAACATTGGTTAACTTTGACAAGGACAATATACCCGACCGTGTGTTGAAAAGGATCGGGCAGTACTGCAGACAAGTAGATTTTCAACCAGAGACTATCGGCAAAGTATCACTGGCTGCCAAGTCCCTCTGCATGTGGGTCAGAGCCATGGAGGTAACGCAGACACACAGTAATGAACCACACACACACACAATCATTTATTGCATCACCCCAAAACCGCAACAAATCATAACTATCTCATCTGTGATGCCTTTTTGGTGAGTTTTGGAAAGGGACCTGCTGAGGCTGAGTGTGCTTAATAATATGCAGCCATCCATGGCGTGGAACCCAAAATACTTTAGATACACTTCACACTATTCAGACGTTTTGGTGTCATGATTGTCTGGTCCGGACAGCAGTGCTGTTGTCCTCCATTTCATTACAGAACAACACTAACATTGTCTTAGTTTGTTGATTGATCAGTAGGGCCCATGGCATGCAGTAGTTCAAGCGCCTAGTGAAGTTTTAGAGCGCCCTCTGCTGGAACACGAGGAAACATACTTCAAATGGTCTGGTATACTTATAGAGACTGCAGGCTACATTTTGATCAGGTCATTCCAGCTAAAATAAAAACCTTTTACCCCTCCTTACCCCATGTCACAAAACAATCAGACCCCTATGAATACAACATGATTGTATAGGAAGGAAATAAACAAAACTTAATGCATGGGTATACACTCTTTTAGGTGTATGGACGTATCTACAGGGTGGTGGAGCCAAAGCGAGCCCAACTAAATGCTGCGATGGACCAACTAGCAAAGAAACAGTCAGCGCTGGCTGAAGCCCAGAACAAACTGCGAGAGGTATGGAGCCCATCAAGCAACCAGCCTGATGAACAATTTGACACAACTTGAGTCAAGTTTATAAATTAATGCAACTGTAGTATTGGAGTAGGTCCAATCTGTGTAAACCATGATTGATATAACATGATGCCCTGTGTGTGAGAACAGGTGGGGGAGAAGCTAGAACAGCTGAAAAAGCAGCACAGTGAGAAGTCGGCCAAGAAGGAGAGTTTAAGGAAGCAATCTCATGAGATGGAGGTGAAACTGGACAGAGCTGACAAACTTGTGACTGGACTCGCTGGAGAGAGAGTCCGCTGGGAGGAGAGAGTAACTGTACGCCATACATATATACATATGTTAAACCCAAGAACACAAAAATTATGAGCCTGCTACTGAACATGGGTCCTTTCAGATTAGTTGTTATAATGAATACATTTACACAAATTTATCTGATTTGGGGATGTGTGTTTGTTTAGGGTCTTGAGGAAAATGTGGGAAACCTGGTAGGAGACTGTTTGCTCGCAGCATCATTTTTGTCCTACATGGGACCCTTCCTCTCCAACTATAGAGATGACCTGCTTGCCATTTGGACAAAGGAGGTGAAACTCATACAAACACACGTACACACACCTCATAAGACACAACATTCTGGTTTGCATTTCAGTGGAAAGCTTGTCATTTACCTTTTCCCCGTACCGTTTGGTGTAAGCCATTTAGTAAGATTGTCCTCATTTAAGTTAAACAGTTTACAGAAATGGCTTTGACTTCACAAAAAATTTATGTTTTACCCCAATTATTTTACTCCCTTCTCTCTTTCCTTCGCCCTTATTCTCTGTTTGTCCTCTCAGGTACGGGACCTCGGGATCCCATGCACACCAGGGTTCAGTTTTGCAGTTTTTCTGGCCAACCCTACAGCAGTGAGGGAGTGGAACATTCAGGGTCTGCCCTCTGATGCATTCTCTACTGAGAATGGAGTTATCGTCACTCGAGGAAACCGGTAAGTAGAACATGGGAACCACTGGATATTGGTGTGAAAAGTCCCATAAACTTTTTGAAACCATAACTTTAGACCCCCCTCTTATCATGTCAAAAAGTCAGCGCGTCTGATTATTCACTCTGTGCTATTTTCAGAAAGCCGTCAATCAAATCAAGTACATTTACATGCACAGCTAAGTCCAGCAGGGGTTATAACTTGATTAGACAGTTTAACTGGACTATGGTCCTTGTCAAAGTATACAACCACCGAGGGAGGATCGATTCATTTAAGGAAGCATGTTCCAACTCCGCTATAGTAGGTGGCGAAATGCCCCCTTTCAACTAGTTACTGTTGGATCCTTTTCGGGTTGACCTGTAACATCATGAACCAAACAATCAACAGACAAGTTAGTGAATGGCAAACAGGTTGTATGTTGAACAGTAAAAACATGGACAACTCTACAGCTCTGTACATTTCATAAATACTCTACACTTTACTTCTGGTACAATTGCAACGCACACTATCCCTTGTGCTTTCTTCTACGAATTCATTCTGTTTGACTTCCATATCAAAGCCCAGCATTTTCAACTGTGAAGCACGCGCAGAATGCCTTGGCTAGTTTGGGGCCAATTCAAGTGTATACATGCAGAAGTAAATCAATCTCCAACTTCATTATCCAGCTGTGTTAGTCCTGCTAGTCTGTTTTGAGAAATTCACTTTTTTCAGTTGGACTAACATGTTTCCTGACGCTTTTGTTCACTTATAAAGTCTCCGACTGAAGCAGCTTCACTGTGTAGTTTGTAAAGCACTAACACCAGCTAAAACCAGCAAAAACATGGAAAATAATTATAAGTTGTGAGTAATAATCACTGCTGGTAGTAATGAGAATCAATTAATTTCAGCGAACTGACAGCTGAGTCCCATGTGAAAGGGGTTGCCCATTTTGAGAAATGATTACCTGCTGGTCCTAAACATTGTTTTACAACAAAGAAATCTTCTAGATTATTCATCAAGTTAATGTCTGTATGTCTAGCTGTTTAATATTTTCAAATGTGTGATTTAACTGGGGCCAGTCAGTTTTTTTTTTTTAAAAATACAAGATGTGCCCAATTTGTTTCCTATGTTACGGCAGGATAAATGTATTGATCATATGTTAAAATGAATCAGAATATAGGAAATTACATATTCTGGGAACTTGTTTTATTTCTTTCCCCTTCCTTCAAGCTGGCCACTGATGGTGGACCCTCAAGGCCAAGCTCTGAAGTGGATCAAGAGTATGGAACGGAAAAGAGTAAGTCTTGACTCATCCAATCTTATTCTGACTCCTATTCAATGACTGTCATTAATCATTCTGTTTGGGAGACCAGGGGAGAAATATAAAATGAACAAAGGTTAAATGAATGTGATTGACGATGCTATCAACCTAACCGTTATTTCCCTAAAATTCAACTCTTTTTTTAGTTGTGCTTTGCCAAATATTGTTAATGATTGATAATATTTGTGGGGTGGGGGGACATGAACTTTTTTTCGGCTTCTGAAGGGGGTATACCAGAAAAAGTTTGGGAACCACTGCTTTAGCTTATACTTTACAACTAATTCCTTGTTCTTCTCTCCTGCATGTATGTCTGTTAACATGTGCAGTCACTGAAAGTAATAGACTTTCAAATGCCAGACTACATGCGAGTGCTAGAGAACGCCATTCAGTTCGGCAATTCTGTTTTGCTGCAAAATGTCCAGGAGGAGTTGGACCCTTCTCTCAACCCAGTTCTGAACAAATCGCTGACACGAATAGGTGTGATACTCAAACTCAAGTAGATTTCTGAAAGTTTTTCTGAAGTAAATAATCAACTAAATATAAGGGTTTCCTAAATCAATTGTGTTTGTAGATAAAGGATATTTCTAATAACTTAGTTTTCTGACATTTAAACAGAAGTCTGAACTTATACTAATTGAGGAGTCTAGTGATAAAACACATCACTCAAAAATGAGTAAATCATAATCTGTTTGGTTGAACATTGTCTGAATGAACATTATGTATATTAAAGACATTTTTTTTCCATTAGTCACAATTTTCACTAACCAGATTGTATTTGAACGACATATGAAATGACCCGGCACTTTGTGCTGGGCATTAAAAAACTGCACTTTTTCGTAAAATTTAAATTTGTATATTAGTTAAAAAACTTATAAGTTTAAGCAACTAGTCTTTCTGGTGATGACTGGCAACAGCAGCAACATTTGAATAACCAGACAAATTTTGCCATTTCCCTGGGTGTACATTTGTGTGCACTTTTTTCAGGTGGTCGGTTGCTAATGAAATTGGGTGATAAGGAGGTGGAGTACAATTCAGAGTTTCGCTTCTACATCACAACCAAGCTGTCCAACCCCCACTATCCACCAGAGATCTCCACAAAGACCACCATCGTCAACTTTGCTGTCAAAGAGCAGGTCTGTGTGTGTGTGTGTGTGTGTGTGTGTGCGTGTGTGTGTGTGTGTGTGTGTGTGCGTGCGTGCGTGCGTGTGTGTGTGTGTGTTAGCCTTGATATGTATTTTCTCTTTGTTTTGGTTCTTGTCCACTATTCAATTCAATTCAATTCAAATTAATACAATTTTATTTATATAGCATCAAATCACAACAAAGTTGTCTCAAGACACTTTACATATGGAGCAGGTGTAGACCACACTCTATAAATAACTAACCCACATGAGCAAGCACTTGGCGACAGTGGCGAGGAAAAACTGCCTTTTAACAGGCAGAAACCTCGGACAGATCCAGACTCAGAGGTGGGCGGGATCTGACGGCACCGGTTGGGTTGAGA
>JAPXVT010195279.1:0-10888 GCA_029823135.1 Acanthurus reversus | reverse complement strand
ATTAGATGACGCAGTTGCGCGGCATGAAAATACTCTTTTAGATTTGGGAGTGCCATTCCCCCTTTGTCTTTAGATAACTGTAGGGTGGTATAGTGTATTCTAGGTCATTTACCTCCCCACACAAATCTTGATATAAATTTATCCCATTTGTGAAATTGATCTTTTGATATATCTACAGGTAGAGATAAGAACACATACAGCAAGCGTGGCAAGACATTCATTTTTACCACATTTATCCTATCGATTAATCCCAGTGGATAAGTAATCCATCTGTCAGTATCTTCCCTTATGTTTTTGTCAATGTGTTTATAGTTGCTTCTATATAATTTGGAAAGGTCTTTAGTTATGTTTATGCCCAAATATTTGATTGATTTAGCTTCCCAGCTTATCTGCCATTCCCTAAGTTCTTGATTTGGTGAACAATTAAACATGAGATTTTGAGTTTTAACTATATTTACTTTATAACCTGAATATAAACCAAATATTTCCAGAGTTTGTGTAAGCTGCTTAAATGAATTAACTGGGTTTTTTAAATAAACCATAATATCATTAGCAAACAAACCTATTACATGTTTTTGTTTATTTATGTCTATACCTTTTATTGAGGGGTCTTGTCTAACCATCTGGGCCAATGGCTCAATGTATAGGGCAAACAGCGTTGGACTAAGGCAGCAGCCCTGTCTGGTTCCTCTCTCCAGGATAAATCTTTCTGACAGAGAGCCATTGACTTTTGGCCTAGCTGTGGCTTTGTTATAGATAGACCTGATGCGCTGAAATGAGTTAGTATTTAATCCAAATTTTTCCAGAGTTAAATATAAAAATTCCCAATTGACTCTAAACTAATCAAAGCTGCTGGTATTATGTCTTTATGTATGATGTGTAACGTTCTTCTAATATTATCTTGCGTTTGTCTATCCCTAACAAACCCGCATTGATCCTCATCTATCAAGTCTGGTACAAATGTTTGGAGTCTATTTGATATAACTGAAGTGTACATTTTGTAATCAACATTTAATACTGATATTGGTCTATAATTTTGGCAATAGTCCTTGTCTTTTAGGAGTTTGTGGAGAACTGTAATAATTGCTTCAGTCCAGGAGGGGGGGATTTTGTCATCACTCATAACTCAGTTGAAAGTACTGTGGAGTAGTGGTGTTAGTTCTTCACTAAACTTTTTGTACCACTCGGAGGGGAATCCATTGCTACCAGGTGCCTTATTTGATTTTAATTTGCCAATTGCTTTCCAAATTTCGATTGTTATCTTTGCTGTTACATGTTCATTTTGTTTCGTACCTACTGGAGGTAAGTCTAGGGAGTTGAGGAAAGTTTTAATATCTTTCTGATTCGAAGCTGACTCAGTGTAGAGTTCTTTGAAATAGTCTCTAAAAATGTTTTCAATTTCTTTTGGTTTATATTTGGGCTGGTTTGTTTTTGGGTCATAGATTTTATCGACTGTAGTTTCTGCTTGTTGCTTCCGTAAACATCTCGCCAACAATTTCATTTCTTTGGGACCTGATTCATAATAGTTCTGTTTTAAATATCTTGCTTTGTTTCTGTTTCATGTTGGAGTAGATTGTTTATTTCCTTTCTCACCTCATTCATTCATTTGTTAACTTTTGGGTCAACTCTTCCCTTTCCCTTATGTTTCTGTTTCAAATGTCTCAATTCCTCTATATGATTTTTATACTGTTTTATTCTTTCTCTTTTGAGATTACTTGTAATTGCAATCAGTTTTCCTCGTATCACTGCTTTTAGAGCATCCCACAAAATAGCTGGGTCTGTTTCCCCATAATTGTTTTCCTCCAAATAAGTCTGCATGTCTGCCCTAATTTGTTCAACAACTGATTTATTGTTTAATATCCCCACATTCAACCTCCAAATTGTATCTTTGTGTGTACTGTTCAACTGTATCTTCAAATAGATGGCACTATGGTCAGACACATCTGTCACTCCAATCCAACAATCTTGTATTATATCTCTCTTTTCTTTCTGCATAAAAAAATAGTCAATCCTGGAGTAAACAGAATGTGGCATTGAGTAATGACTAAAATCCCTCCATGGTGGATGTAATTCTCTCCACACATCAAAAAAGCCCAACTCCTCCCATGTATTCCTAAACAGTTTTGTGATGGACTTCTTATTTCTCTTAAAACTATTTGTGTCCATGTCATAGTCCATTAACACATTAAGGTCTGCCCCACATATACATATGCCCTCTACCTCCAATGCAATGATGTCAAATAGAGACTTAAAAAAATCCTTAGTACTCTCAGGTGGGGCATATATATTTACCAACGTTATAATTGTTTGGCCTATTTTTCCTTTTACAATAATATAAGTTCCTTATTTGTCTTTTATTTCGTTTAGGCACTTAAATTTGATTACGGTAGACATCAATATTGCTACTCCTCTTTCGGCGCATTGGAGTGTGAGCTGTAAAAGGTGTTCTTGAAACCAAATTTCTTCTTTTAGTTTATCTGCGTCTTTTCTTTTTTAAGTTTGGTCATTATTTTAGCTCTTTTGACTGGGTTTCCCAGGTCATTAACATTCAAAGAAAGAAACTTAATTTCTTCTTGTTTGGTATCCATAAATCACTTTTGTTGTATTAACTTCGTGAAGATTCATCCACAGGCTTTCAGTTAAACATTCAGGAACCATCAACATTTTCAGTAACTGTTTATAACTTATATGAACTATATACAAAGAAAGTAACCTCAATAAAGAGATGTCAACAACCCTCCTCCTCTGCTGACTCTCTTTTTGTTTTGAGGGGGAAAGCCTTACATAAAGAAAGGGCCCCCATCCAGTAATGAGATTTAACCCATGTAGGATTAATATACCCATACCAGTCCTTGCAGCTGCGTTTCAGTCCCTCTTAAGCCAACAGTCTATTTATCTATAACCCACCAAAGCAACTAAAACTATACTATACACTCAGCTGAACTTTACCTTTCCTTAGTGAAGTGATATCATTCTCAGGTCCAATTTAACTCAGGCTTATACTGATGTATGCACTCATCCTGTGTTGTTTCCCCTCAGTTGAAATTCTTGTAGTCGTCCTCGCGCGCGTCTGCTGGCCTCCCCGGTGCGTCCACCTCTGGTGTGTTTCCATGTTGCGGTCCCGGTCGACTGGAGCCTTTCAACGAGCGTGGCTCCCCCGGTGTTGGTCCCCGTATTATCCACATCATATCCTCTCCCCCGCAGGTCACTGGCTGCCTCCTCTGCACTGCCATAGGTTTTCACCCCGCTGGCCCAGTGGATACGCATCTTGTTGAGAGGTGTCTGAAAGCAGATGCCTTCTCTCTTTAAGATCTTCTTAATGTTGGAGTATGCTTTAAGTTGTTGTAGCATCCTCTCTGAATAATCATGGTCAAAATAAATGCTGTTTTCTCCGAGGGTGATTGTTTTTTTCTCCCACGCTTTTTTCAGTATCGTCTCCTTTACAGTGAACTGTTGGAAGTTAATGACAATCGATCTGGGAGGCTGGTCAGATTTTGGCTTCGGAGCCAGGGCTCGGTGCGCTCGTTGAATCTGGAGGTCTGAGTTTATAGAAAATTCTTCACGGAGCCATTTATCCATGAACTGTGCGACCGGGTCGCTCTTCGACTCCCGGGTCGCTCTTCGACTCCCGGGTCGCTCTTCGACTCTTGGGTCGCTCTTCGACTCTGCCTCCTCTTGAATACCATAAACCCGTAAATTATTTTGCCTGGACCTCGATTCTAAATTGTCTAGTTTGTCCACGACAATTTTCTGCTCTTGCATTATTTCCTGCAGTGCACAGTTTGCTCCATGACTCCACGACTCGATCTCCTCTGTGCGCATCAGAGCAGCACTTATCTTCTCATCTTGTTCTCCAATGTCCGTGGTTATTTTCGCAAACTTCTGATCAATATCTCCCTTGAGTTCTGTCAGTTCATCTCTCATTTGCACTGTGATTTTGTATTTGAATGTTTTTAGGTCTGTCTTCATTTCTTTGTGCAGGGTTTGAATTTGTTTGCTAATGCCCTCCAGGCTGCTTTGAAATGTGGCCATGCTAACTTCTGGTGTTAGCTTCCTCTCTTTAATCACTTGGTTTATTTCCTTACCTCGGGTGTCCGGGTTCTTTTTATTCTTTGGTTTTGTTGACACTCCACTCATCTTCTCAGTTTTGAGTTCGTCGGCGTCTATGTCTCGAGTTTTAGTGGAGTTTAAAGTGTTAGCATGTGGGAACTCCTGACTTGCGTGTCCATGCTGCTCTCCTGTCCCACCGGAAGTCTCGATGTTTGCGGCATTTTGATAAAGCATCGTAGCTACAGTCGCTTACGTTCATTACAACTCAGTGACACTGTTTTGCAGAACAGACCGACTAAGACTGTGTATAATGATGTACAAATGACATTCAAAGCGAGGTGCATGTAAATTACTTAAACAAGCAAAATGAGAAAACATAATCCCTGGTTAGAGGATAAGGCTGCTGCAGAGGGAGGCAGTGTGTGAGGTCCTCCAAAAGCAGTGGCAGGTGTACCAAGAAGTACAGCAGAACATGAGAAAGGCCACAGAGAAGGTCCAAAAAAGAAAACTCAAAGAGGGCCAAGGGGAAAATTTCAAAATGGAGGACCTTGTCCTCCTAAAGAATAAAAGGGTGGAGCAGCGCAAAGGGGGAAAACTGGAGGCAGACATGTTGGGACCTTTCAAAATAACGAAAATTGAAGGGAAATGTGCTTGCCTGTTAAGCAAGAGAAAATGGACAATGGCCAACACTGATAATTTGGTGCATTATATCCAGCCAGAGGAGAGAATCCCTGCCAAACTCAGGAAAGCGCTGGATTCCTCTTTTCTGGCTGGTCCATCACAAACAGCAGCAGAGACAATGACAGGCAGGACATCCACAGGTAGTATGACTTCACAACTTTCAACTTGTGCTGAAACCTGTGAGTAAGCCTCCAAATGTCTAACAAATTAGGCAGTTCGACTGATAACGGTTCTTATTTATCTAGCAGTACTGAGAGACATATGGGCAGGGAGCAGAAGAGAGACCCTGTGGTCCAAAGTGGGAACCCACAAATTTGGAATATTCGGAAAATTTGCTGAACCTGCTCCCAGGTGCGGTACTGCCTTTTTATTGTTGGTCTGCTATCCTATTTGCAAAATCAGTGGATCACAGGTCACTGCATTCCTAGATTGTCAATGCCTACCTGGACAAGCACATTAGTCACTGATTCATGGCATAAAGTAACGTGTGTGTAATGTGTTAATGTTTTGTCTTTTTAGCTCAGTCTCCTGGCGCGTGATGTCGCAGCTGGAACCGTGTGTCACCAGAGACACCGGACACTTATTGTAACTATTCACTGATGTTGAGAGATTAAGATGTAAACCATGAGACAACCTGAGTTACAAGTGGTTTGCTATTTTGTATTTCCACAGATCATGTATCTGAAGGAGAGGAGGGTCTTGTATGTGGACCCCTGTGGGGCCACACAGAGCCAAACTGACCACTGCAGGGTGTCACAAGGTGAGTACAGACATCATGAACTTACATAAACGTGTCTTGTGGAATTCTTCAAACATCATTTGACTGACCTTTAACTGAGAAGCTGCTTTGCATGGGCTGACAAACTTATCTGTGTAATATGTAGAGCACTGGTCTGCAGACAGTGTCCTGCTATGGGGAAGCGGTCATGCTCCACAACTGGCCATCAGCCACACGTACGAGGCGACAGCATTTACATTTGGACGATTTATTGATGTTTGCAGATGTTTGTTTTTTTTTTTAACACTTTTCATTTATTTATTTAGTTATGAATGTTGACAATACATTTCAAGACAATCTCCTCAGGATTACGGAGTAGGAAATAAACAATCAAAAAAAGAATCAAACAAACACACAACAAAGCAGTAATAACCAATCAACAAGAACAAAGCCTGTGTACAGTTTTGTAAAATCATGTCTTTCCTTATATGACAGCCACTGATGCCTGTAATTTCAATTGTGCACAAGCAGCCTAACAGCATGAGGCAGCAGCTCGTGGCCTGCCGAAAACAAAAGAGGAAGAATTTTATTTTACTCCCCTGCTTTCACTCGAACATTCAGCGGGATGAGCGAGCGTGATTGACAGATATGTAATGTCATTTCAACATGGATGTTGAGTGAGTTTATTGTTAAACATTACGTTACTCACTCCGGCTGGTTTGGATGATTCTTTCAACTTTGTTTGCAAAGGTAAACAGACTGGGTGGATGTGAAAAAGTTGTGAATCGGGTTTTATAAAGTTGCAGACCTGCCAACTGGGAAAATATTAAACATAACATTAGCTTAACGTTACATAATTAGCAAGTTAACCTGTTTATTTAAAAGGCAACTGAGTTGGAAAAGTAATGAGGAGAGGTGCACCGCCTTACTGCAGAGGAAGAGACAGAAGAGGAACCTGCAAGTAGCAGTTCCCAGTCCTGTGTCAAGATTGAAGGACTACACTCGGTCAAAACTCTGAGAATTTGAGTGAGAAATTCAGAATGTGGGACAGGAGCACAGTATACAAAGACAAAGAGGATTGGCTGCAAGGTTTTCCATGATGGATGTTAAAGATGAGTTCTAATTACGTTCACGTTTAGGATTGACTGATAAACTACAGTCAAAAATGCTGCAACTCCACCTCCGCGGCCGGTGCCCCAAGGAATGTGAGTATTAACTGTGCAAAGTTAGAAGCAGCTAAGAGGACTTCTGAGTCAGAAAGAGCAAATCACAAACAAAACCACAAAAACAGCCAGCAGTCTGCTTCGGTGGGAGGCAAGAACACAGTGACTTCACAAATCGACAGAAACAACCCATAAACACAGCAGATCAAGTTCAGTCAGCAGTTTGATGGCAGCGTTCATGCTGCATTACGCTGGTGTGTGAGTGCCCAAGGACGCTGTTCACCACCGAGAAGCCCGAAACCCTGAAGAGGCAAAGAGGTGCTCAGCCTTCTCCTGAGACAGATCACATGAACGTGAACATACAGTGAACATTTATGTGCACTGCAAGTGTAATAATTTTTTTTAGCAGGCTAATAATAATAATAATAATAAATTTTATTTGTAATGCACTTTACATTTGGAACAAATCTCAAAGTGCAACAGGTAAAAGCATCAGTATAAAAGACATGAAAGCAACAAAGGCTAAAGACGTTGAATGACAGAGAATGAACAATGTGCTCTAGCAAAGTGAAAAAGAACTGGGGAGATGTTCCATTACCAACCTTCAGTTTGTTGCTTGGATTAGCAGTCTGTGCTCTTGACTGAGACTGTCAGGAACACCGCTGTGTTTCACAGCGCATGTATGTTCTGCTCAGAAGTCTTAAGTCTGGACATATATCTTCTAGAATTTTTCTCATTGAAACTCCAGAGCTCCTGAAGCTGGTGTGCTCAGCCCGTCCTGCTTATGCTGCACACCAGTGACTGCACAGCTGACACGAAGAGAAACTTACTGTGAAGGTTTAAAAAAGTTTGAATATGTGAAGTGACCATGCAGAGCCCTAAAGATAATAAAAGACAAAACTCAGGCGAGCCACGGCCTGTTCACCCGACTGCCATCTGGCAAAAGATCCAGAAAGAGAGTCTGCTGTCAGAATCAAACAACAACACAGGGTTGCACAACGAATGGAAGTTGAATCAACTTGCTGTTACAAACATAAACTTATTGCTTATACTTAATTTATGTTTTTTTGTTTAAGCAGTGGCATGAAGGGACTATTAACTCATTTTGTCGTGCAACCCTGTGATGTACAATGATGAAACTACAAATGTTGTATCCTGATGCTCGGTCGCCGGGGGCCACATGGTATCTGCAGGCAGTTTGTTTTTGCAACAGTCTGAGAGAACTACTTCACCAAGAAGGTCAGTTTATGTTTCTGTAAAAAATGTGCGACTGTTTGAGGTGATAATTAAAAATGATTTAAAAATGTAAAAGATACGACATAATAAGATACATTTGGTTTTTTTTTAATATGTTGAAAATTTACCACCTTAAATCTGGAGCTGGATGTGTAGATGTACAGAGTTTGGGTAGGAGGGTGACTGTTGCATTGTGGGTAAAGAAAGGACATGAGGCCCAAAATAACTTCACTCTGCATTTGGTCTGAGGTGCACACACGTTAATGGTTTCCTGCTAGTTTCTGTGTGTGTGTGCGATGTTGTGTTACCGTTGACAGTGTGACATGTCGGCGGTCAGTCACATGACTTTCTGCACGTTACAGCTGTGCTAGCTTCTTTTGAAAAGTTCATTAATGATACTGAGCGACGGCTGTTTCGAATGTTTAATGTCTTTTATTTTGGTAGTTTCACAATGTTTGCTGATGAGAGAGAAGGAGAAAGAAAATGAGATCTGTGCTGTGCGTGGCAGTTACTTCATTGGACGGCTGCAGCTACAGTCGTACTTGGCATTGATCATCTTTAACTAGTATTGCTGACAATCATTTAGAATTAAATGTTTTGTGAATTTCTTGCCACGGCTATGTTTTTGCTGTGGGATGATAAGCTGAAGAGAACATAGACTCCACACACCAGAAACAGCTCCGAAATGCTTTTAATTGGCATAATCACCACGCGACGTTAATAAGATGGACACCTGTCTAATTTCATGGCATGGTAATGTTTGTACAATTTGTACAATATTTAAAAAGTTAAAACAAAGGAAAATTAACTGTAAAAAATTAATTTGCAGTTGGGAAGAGTCAGTAAGAAAAGCAGGAGCAGAAACTCTGTCACAGCTCAAATCACGACTCCAAATTTTTCACAGATTTCAGGCAGTTTGATTTGTTACAAACTCTGGATGAGTGTGGAATACAGGATACACTGATAATTTCACAATAAAGGGTTTAATACCAAAATACTTTATTTCACATAACGGTAATATTACTATGATACATTTAATAGGATTAACTAACCTTGTTTGGTTTTCTAAGTATTTCTTTCTGTTATATATATAATGGCTGCCATTTTATTGCCTTTTTTTCATAATTTTGGAAATAAAAAAACTTAATAAAAACAGACAGTCTAGGCTTAACAGTTCTGTTTTAAAGGACGTTTACTGCTGACTATTTTTGCTAGCTCTAATAAATTTGAAATATATTGTTACTTAAAATCCCAAGTCACAAATGAGAAAATGAAAATATGTATCCAGTGTACAAGCCGTTGTTATGGTCACTGAAGCATATCTTGTAAAGAAGGTCATACACTGTCCAGAATCATACTGGTGCAATAGTGACTCACACAAACGTAATGTGACGGTTCGATATAAGGTGTTTGCTCTTATGCTTCACAACAACAAAACAACAACAACAACAACAACAACAACAACAACAACAAAAACAGCAGCAGCAGCAGCAGCAGCAGCAGCACTTCCTTGTTCTGCTGTGCATCATGCAGATGTAAATATTCAAACATGTAGATGATTACTGTGTAAACAAAACAATGAACAGTAGCTGCGTACACACTGTAATTATGTTTGTAACCCGTTAACTCAGATATATGAATCCCCTTTAAGTCTGAAATGTATGAATAAACTTTACGTCTGAATCTTACACAAATGTAAAATCAATCACAGGTTTTTTAAATTCTTTTTTTCTGTCTTACCATCTGTTCTTGTGTTACTACCATGTTTAAAACGTCCAACAATCTTCTCCAGCAACTCTCCTGCTGTCCGTTACACGATCCTGTTTCCTCCACCCTGTCTCAGCTCACTGCGTATAAAACAGAAGCCAAATTCTCTGAAATGCACGCGTCATCTGGTTTTTCTCTCTTTCTTAGGATGAACTGCTTGTAGTGTTGACCATTAGCCATTAGGCGTCTTGTATTCCACTGAGGGATGAAATTATCGGCGCCATGAAGCCACCCGTGCTGCCTCTCGACTCTTCCTTCAGTTCATGGCTTTCTTTTTTCCATCTTAATCCAACCACGTCTAAGTGATGGTCTGCAGCTTTTGCAGTTGTCTGAACTGTTTCAGTTTTTGATTTAATTCCTGTAGTTGTATTGATCAGTTCTGCTATAAAGTGACCGACTATATTTTCTCCATCCGTGTGTTCTCCCGTTTGTTTCTCTGCCTCTTGTTCCTCGTTACATTCAACCGCATTTCTTTCTTTTCTGCCAACTTAACTGCTTTTGCACAAGACTTTTCCCCTCACTTGTACGTTGCAGTTCGTCTTTGTCACATCCCCAATCGGCAATGTTTCGATTACCTCCACAGTTACAACACTTTGGTTCTGCCCCCTTCCCACATTTTCCATATCCGTGTTCCACACCACACCGATAGCAGCTTATCTGCTCTTTGCAGACCTCGGCCTCAAACTCCTGGCAGTGAAAGCACCCCGTTAGTTTTGGTGTGTATTTTCCACAATGGGCCATATATTGATGATCTATCGCACACATCAGCACATGGTCTAAAACACTCTCAGCTGGAATGTGTCCAAGTCCACTTTGCTGTTTCAGCGGCACAGAGTCTGGGTGCAGAGTGACGTGCAGGGCGCCTCCTTTTAGGACCAACACCACCTTGGGAGCACGGAGGAGAGCAAGTACTACAATTATTACAACACATTCAAAACAGTGCCGCTAGGATCCTGCTGAGAGCACGTAAATATGAACACATCACACCCATCCTTCACTCACTGCACCGGCTTCCCATCTCCGCCCGGGTCGAATACAAAATCTCCCTCCTCACATTCCAGTGCATCCATGGCAACGCTCCCCAGTACCTTAAAGAACTTCTCACCCCCCAGACCCCAGCACGCTCACTCCGCTCCACCAACAGACTTCTTCCTCCAAGGACCAAGTCTCGCACTTTCGGAGCCCGAGCTTTCTGCTCCTCTGCTCCGCGACTGTGGAACACCCTCCCAGAACATCTGAGGGCTCCACAGACGATAAACTGTTTTAAAAAGGG
>JAPXVT010195010.1:0-10889 GCA_029823135.1 Acanthurus reversus | reverse complement strand
GATCTAAGTAATGCTGCATTACTTCATTACAAGGAAGCGCTCTGTATTTTGTCCTGGTTGAGATACCTGACAACGACCATGACATGTACGCATGGTGCGGTGAGTCAGGTCAGAGGTGAGATGTTACCTGTTTCCACATTCGACTGTCCCTCATTCAGATGCATTACAGAGAAAATATCGATCAAGAGCAGTGTCAAGCTCTCCGAGAGAAAGCTGTTTGCAGGCAACATCAAATGGAAAATGTAGTAATTGAATTTAATTTGAAGGCCACACTTGGAAAAAGATTTTGTTTCCAGCTGACATCTGGACAGCTCATAAGTTATTGTTAAAAACCTTGGACAGACCGTTGCTTCATGTCTATTAGATTTTATTTTTATATGATAGATAAAAACAAGTTAAATGAGGAAAGACTGTTGCTTTACTTATTTAACTAGATGCAATATGCAGAAAAATGGGTTTAAAGTTTTTAGAATGAGTTGAGAAGATGGGAGAGACTGTAACATTATTTTGTTATTGTTTTTTCTGTGACAGAATAAGGAGAAAAAACATCAGAGTCACAGAGTGTGTCACATTCGGGCCAATAGGCCTATATATTTTTTCCTACAAGAGGTTTATTTGAGCAGGCCTACAGTATATTGTTCCAGTAAAGTTCAATATAGTTTGGGAGCTGGCCAAAGAGGGCTGTGCATCACTGTTTGGGAGGTGGGGTGGGTAGCGAAAGCATTATAGTAAATTAAGGAGTAACGTGAGTAATTACCTTTGATAAAAAGCAATAAGTAAAGTAAATTTATTACCTTTTTAAGGAGTAATCAGTAATAAGTGGCTTATCACCGTTTCCGAGTATCTTGCCCAACACTGTCTTTATTAAGTGTCTTCAGACAACTTTGTTGTGATTTGGTGTTATAATTGACTTTACTGGATTTGTTTATCAGCAAAAACTACACTTTATAAGATTAAATTGAGCACATCATCATGATGTTACCTTCACCCAATACTCATTTTTACTGATCATTGCAGGAACACATCACAATGTAACTCAATACAACCTTCGCTCCAAACGAAGGAAATCACTTATTAAACAGTTTCCTGGGTCATTTAGTTTAATGCTTCAGTTACAAAATAAGTTGGTGTGTTGGTCTTTTAGGTGCTTTGCTAAACTGGCTGTGTTAGCACCTTTGGTTAGCGCTGCTCTGCAGCACCTCTTATGTGGGCTTCTTTTTACCAAACTGGTTGCAGAGTTCTGGCGCTTGCCATCTACAAACTACAACAAACTAACCTGAGTTAAAGATGACTGAGGACAAGACACCTGCTTGAGTGTGTGAGGGGAGGTGGAACTATGCGGGCACTTCAGTGTGCATGTGAATATTAACTCTGCTGAAGAGGAGAGAAAGGAGAAAACATGTTGACATCACTAAGAGGAATTGATGACGCTGGATACGATTCTGAGGGATTTAGGAACCAGGACCTGGCTCTCAACTGTAACTGTTCTTCAGTCTCTAGTCCTCACCTCTACTACCTCTGGTAGAACACACTGTATAATAAATGTAGTGGGCATGCCCTGTCAGTTATCACACTCACATTACATCATACATCACATTTATTCTCTATCCTTCATAATTCACTTAAATCCCATTAGCTGTCCTTAATATCACAGCTTCTCTTCCTGGAGCCCACATTCCTTGAAGTCAAGTTATCTTTAGGATGGGCAAGTTTGTTTTCAAAATGACATATTTACAACTGAGTGACTCTTCAACTCTTCAGCTGGATGAAGCCTATTGGCTAAGGTTCCGGCCCCAAGGACCCAACTGCTCTTAAAACGTCAGAATTAAAGTGTTCCCCGTGCTCTTTGGCAGAAACACCCCTGCGTTCCTTCAGAATCATAAAACTCCCATAGGATGAGACTTCTATGTGCCCGTCTACGGACGTCATTGAAATCATCATGAAACAATATTTTATCCACTTTTCATGCAGCTCAACGTACTTGGTATATATTTTTATTCAGACTTAGTGAAAATTCCATCCTTCTACGATGTTGTATAACCAAATTACATTTTTATTCCCTTATATCATTCAGTCAATCAGATTTCTCCTACAAATGTATCTATTGCACGTACTTATATTAGAACTTTTGTGGTAAACCTGTAGCCGTTTTGGTATTATGAAAATATAACCTGCTTTACTCTTTTATAAAACATTACTTTAAACCTATTAGTTGCCTGTTAACAGTTTCAATCTAATTTTTTATAATTAACAAGTGTGACTATTCTTACGTGGTAAAGTACTGTATTATTATTGTATCTGTATCAGTTTTATGTTAGGTGTGTTTCCTTGTCACGTACAGAAATTTCTAGTCACAGGTAAGGAAACTTTATTTGATTGTTAGACCAACGGCTTTCTCTGTTATTTGATGAATTCACATTATAAGTCTTAAAACTTTGTTACAGGGGACCTCCAGTTATGATGTCGTGCTGAGTGGATGTATATTGACCTGCTCCACTACTCTGACGGCTAAATGCTGTCTAAAACTCCTACCTGAGATTGGTGTACACCCACTTTCATAAAAAGAACCAAAGGTAATGCCTTTGTTACAGAGAAAAGCAAGTCAGGGCTGTGGTAAAACTCTTCAATCTAAGCAATCAAACTTTGCATCTCCAAGCGCCAAGTCCAATGCTAATGGTACCGCTAGCTCTAAAGCAATACCTGAAGATACAGCGTCGGAGACGGACAACCAGGCTACAACCAAGGAGCCGAGTGCCATGTCAGAAACCATGCTAGCTGCTATCAACAGTATGAAATCTGAGTTTTCAACCAGATTTGATGTTGTACTAGCCACTACTGAGAATGTGATGAAAGATATTACTGGCCGTACAGGGCGAGTAACACAGGCAGAGGATTTCAACAACTGAGAACAACGTATCCGGGCTCCAAGTCAAGGTGCAGGTCCTGGAAAGAAAAAATAAAGACCTGGAGGAAAAATACTGGACCTGGAAGCAAGATCAAGGCACTCCAATTTGAGGCTCATCGGCCTACCTGAGGGAGCAGAGGGAGAAGATACCTGTGCCTTTTTGGAGAGCTGGATACTGGAGGCATTGGAGCTGGCACCTTTACGCACAAAACTTAAAGAATTGGGCCAAGAACAGACATCAACACTTTGCCCAGGATGCTGATAATGAACTTTTTGAACTATAAAGATAAAGAAACTGTGGTAAAAGCAGCCAAGATGAAGAGGCAAGTTCTTTATTAGAGCCATTCCGTGAGGTTTTATGCAGACATGGCAGCAGGTGTGCACAAGAAGCAAATAGAGTTCGATGAGGCGAGGAGACAGCTCTGTGTGCTGGAGCTCTGGCACGGCATGATACCTCCTGCTCGTCTTCTGGTGACATACAAGGAACGGACGCACATCTTCAACTGCCCCAGCGACGCGGAAGACTTCATCAGACAGGTCAAATGGGAAATCAGACCAGACTGAGGCATTATGGAGCATATGCACTTCTGTTGGTAGCGCAATGTGAAGGTAATGGCTATTTGAATACGGTAAACAACGAGTAACTTTATTTTCTATTTTGTCAGCTGAACTTGCTCAGATTTGCGAGTGGGCATTTCTGTTTATACATTTTTTTGTTTACATACTGAGGACTACTTCAAAGATTGTTAAACTTGCTTACTCCTGCAGGAAAAAACTGAACAGATTAAGAAGAGGAATGTTTACAGAATGAATGAACATCTATGCTATTGTATCTATGCCCATTTTTTGAGTTGTGTTTTTGATTAGTATAACAATACTCAAGATTATATGATTATACGTTATATTATAATATTACCCAGATAGCAATCAGACCCCGTACCGGATCCGTTCCAGAGGCTTCATAAGGTCCGGAACGGATCCACAAAACGCATTCGGATCGGAGTCCACTTGCACGGCAGGACGGATCCAGATAGGATGAGGATCATGGATCCGGTCCAGCTCTGGCCCAGAACCTACCCATATTCACTCATGAAGCAACTCATTCAGTCCGGATCCGATTTGGATCCACTGATGAGGCAGCTCATCCGGCACGGATCTGATGTGGATCCGGGCTTATCCGATTCAGACTTGATTTTAATCAGTTCATTCAGTTGTTAATTTGCTGTAGACCCATTCCAGAGCCCTTGCTTAAAATGGCTCATCTGTCCAAAACTAGTTACATAAATTTAATCCAACATCACACTGACCAAAATCTACATTTTTATATAAATAAATTTCATTGTACCACTGTGTGCAATGACAATAAAGCTTTCTGATTCTGATAAAAGCTTGAATACTTCTTATGACCAGTGTGTCTTTATTAATAAAAATCTGCTTTGATTAACACTTGGAAAAAATAGAAAATATATTTGAAGCCACTCTATGGTTCTTAAGTTGAATGTCTTTACAGTAAACACTAGAAGGAATATTGTTTTTTTTTTTGTTTTTTTTTGCAGTTGAACAGTAACTTACATAATAAGAGAACCATCACTTAGCAGTGTGATGTCTACTACACAACAATTAGTTGGAGAACAAATTGTAATGATCTCTCATGTAAGAGATTTACAGAATACTTCATTTACAGACTCTGAATACATAAAAAATTTAATCAATTCTAAATAATATTTTAAAAACCTGTGTTGTATTTCATGTAAACTTTAGAAATTTTAACTTAAAACATAAAAAAACATTTTCAGATACCTTCAGATACCTGCATACTAAAGCACTTTTTTCTTAATGTGACATAACAGTCGACTGATCTTCAGGGGTGACGATGCTGACAGTGGCACGCCTCCTTGAGCTTCCCCTATCTGCAGCAAGGTTGAACCACCGTATGGCATGTTTTTGGATCTCATCATCGGTGGCAGAACGGGAGGCATGATTTTTTCGCACAGAATCTGTAATCACACAATAAGATTTTCATGTAAATTACAAATAACAAAAAACCTTGGGAGCACATTTTTGTTTTAAGTGACCCACATTACTTAACAGTAACACTTTTTTTTTTACAACCAGCCTCTCTGGCTGTGGTGTCGTTGTAAGAACCAAACATAAGTTACTGTAACTCTTTATTCAGCAACATAATGAACGTGGAGCACTTAGCCTAACATGTTGTACACTCCTCGGTCCTTGGCGGTAAGTAACTTCTTCTTCTTCTGCTCTCCGCACGAACTCTACTCTTCTAACTCACAGCGCCATCCACTGTCCAGGCGGATACACCACATATCCCCCTTAATAAGCAAACCTTGTATACATGAACAATAAAATTCACATCTGAAATGAAATAGGTTTCTATTTTTTTTTCTGACTTGTAACATGACACGTAAGACGCTGTGTGCAGTTATTCCCATAATGAACTTGACTTGAATTACATTCTAACTTCACTCATGTTCATATGCACACAAAATTAACCTTGTGACCTCCATGTAAACAACAAGAATTGGCAATTAACATTTATCCTTGCACTTATCAATATTAGAATATTATCAAGAACAGTTAGATTATTATTCTCTTTTTTTTGTTTTTGTTTTTTTGTTTTCAGAACATTAACAGGAGCATTCAGATGCTTTATCAACGCACATAGTCCTTGGTCCACTCAGGCGCTCTTCTCAGCCTGGCTGGTCTGGACTGTGATGTGAATGTCATTGTAGGTACTGTCTAGTGTGTTCACAAAGTCCAGAGGCGACAGCTCACTGTCACTCCTCCTTTCCGGACCAGATACAGGTGCCAGGTAAGATGCGTTCCAGCATCTTCCATCTGACAGTAGGTAAGTGTACTGTCCTCTTTTCTCCATCACTCTGAGTGGTTTGGAAAACTTGCTCTGGGTTTTAGGAAGAATGCCAGGTTTCTTCACCCGGACATATGATCCACATCTGAAGAACACAGGCATAGCTCCTCGCTTTCGATCTGTGTACACCTTGCTCTTCATTTGCCTTTCTCTCACCCTGAGAGCAACCTGCCTTGGTGATGGTGATTCGCGTGTTGGAAGTGGACGTCCAGCCACATGAAGTTTTGTGCGCATAGGTCGACCATGCAACAGTTCTGCTGGTGAGCGTTGAGTTGCAGAGTGAGGTGTTGCACGATAGACATGTAGAAATTCCCTTGTGAACTCCTTCCATGGCTTTCCTTCAAGTGTGGCTGTCTGTAGAGTATCCTTCAGGCTTCGGTTGAAGCGTTCTATCTCTCCATTTGCCCTCGGATAGTGGACTGAAGATTTCCTGTGTACAATGCCTCTGTCACAGAGAAATGTTTCAAACTCCTGTGACACGAATTGAGAGCCATTGTCTGAAACTAGTTCCTTAGGGTCACCTTCCCTGCTGAAAACTGCAGATAAAAACTGGATAACAGTCCTTGATGTGACCTGTGGGACAAAAGTTAGTTCTGGCCACTTGCTGTGGTAGTCAATAAGCGTGATTGCAAAGCGACAGTCTATTGGTGCCCCATCAAAAGGCCCAACCACATCAATTGCCACTTTTTCCCATGCTTCTCCTGGATATGGCACAGGTTGTAGTGGTGTAGTGTGGGTAACTGCAGACTTGTCGTGAGACTGGCATGTGACACATGATTTTATGGCTGCCTCGACCTGAGCATCCATTCTTGGCCACCAATATGCTTCCCTGAGTCTCTGCTTCGTTCTCACAATCCCCTGGTGTGTGTCATGTGCCAGGGAGATGAGCTTTAATTGGAGACTGTCTGGTACCAAGAGCCTGTGTGTGCCACGCACTATTAAGTCATCCTGTAGGGAGAGCTCATGCCGCAGTTTGAAAAATGGTTGCATTTCTGGCATCAAGTCTTTCGCTGATTTCGGCCATTTTGAAGTGAGCAGTTTACGTAGCTGAGTCTGTACTGGACATGAGACACAAGCAGCTTTAAAGTCATTATCAGTAATGGCGGTCAGTGCAGAGGTAAGTGCAACCTCTGTGTCATCCTCCAAGCTAGGTTCTGAGCTTGGCAATGGGAGTCGAGACAAGCAGTCTGCAGTCACATTTTCTCTTCCTGGTTTGTACTGAATGTCGTAGTTGAAAGCTAGCAGCCTGGATGACCACCTGGCTATTCGCATACCTGCTCGTCCTTGTCCTTTTGATGCAAGAAGTGTGGTGAGAGGGCTGTGATCAGTACGTAATGTGAAATGTCTCCCCCACAAGTACGTTCTCCACCTCTCTGTTGCCCACACACACCCCAGGGCCTCCTTTTCGACAGTGGAGTACTTTCTCTCTGCCTGGGTGAGTGTGCGTGATGCAAACGCAACAGTCTTTTCTGAACCATCTTGGTGTATCTGAGTTAGGACTGCTCCTACTCCATAGTCAGATGCGTCCGTTGTGACAACTGTGGGCAGTTCTGGGTTGAACAGAGAAAGTGCAGGGCTGTTAACAATGAGTCTCTTAACAGTCTCAAAACTTTTCTGAGCCTCAGAAGTCCATGTGAATGTATCTGCTCCTCGCAAAAGTGTTCTCAGAGGTTCAACAACAGCAGCATAATCTGGTATGAATTTCGAGTACCAGAATGTGAGACCCAAAAATGACCTCAGCTTGGGCAGGTCAGTAGGTGGAGGTGCTTGAGAAACGGCAGTCACGTGTGAGGCATCAGGCTGTAGTCCTTCAGCTGACACTGTGTGCCCCAAGAATGACAGTTCTCTTTGTTTAAAGTTGCATTTTGAGTGATTCAGCTTAAGTCCAGCTTCATGTATACGCTGAAGTACTGTTGTCAGTCTTTTGTCATGCTCCTCAGCTGTTGCACCTGAAACAATGATGTCATCAAGGTAACACTGGACCCCCAGCAAACCTTTGAGGATGGTTGACATCATCCGCTGGAAACAGCTGGGCGCAGATGCCAGTCCGAATGGCACCCTCTTGAAGCGGAACAAGCCATCATGGGTAATGAAAGTTGTTAAGTTGCGGCTGTCCTCGTGTAGTGGCATCTGATGATAAGCACTCTGGAGGTCCAATGTGGAGAACAGTGTTGCTCCTCTTAACTCTGTGAACATTTCCTCCATGTGAGGTAGTGGAAAGCCGTCAACTACAACTGACTTGTTAGGTTCCCTAAGATCTACACATAGTCTTGGTTCTGGTCTGTCCTTTCTTGTAGTGACTACTATAGGTGAAATCCATTCAGACGATTCTACTGGTTCTATGACATCCTGGTCTACGAGTTTCTTTAGCTCCTTTGACACTGCTTCTCTCACTGAGAAAGGTAACCTACGCAGTTTTTGTTGCACTGGCTTAACATCTGGCCGTACCTTAACTCTATGGACAAATCCTTTAGCACATCCTATTTCTGTACCTGACACAATTGCTACAGAAGTTTTTGACTGGTTACTGGTAACTGCAGTGACTTTACCGTCTGACAACTGCATTTGTAGTGAGTAGAATAAGTCTCTGCCTAAGACTGCTGATCCATTCTTAACAACGTAAAGCACTGTGTTAGCATTTAGGTCCCTAAATGCTACATTAGCCTCTAAGCAACCCTTAACAGCTATAGGATTCCCACTATAATCCCTCAGTCTGAGTTTTGGTTCCTTAAGGGAAGCTTCAGGGAAATACTCAGTGACCACCGACTCTGGTAAGATGGACACTGCTGAACCAGTATCTAGCATTAGCTCAATGTCCTGACTCTGTGACTCTGGAATACTGACTTTAACTGTACACATTATGCTATTAGGGCTGCCACTGTTCACATTTAGGATAGTCACTTCTGGGACAGCTTCGATCTCACTCACGTGTTTGCTTCCTCGACACACTTTGGCAAAGTGTCCTTTCTTATTGCAGGCCTTGCAGTGTGCATCCTTTGCAGCACATCCTCGGAAGTTGGCAGTGTGTTGAGTCGACCCACATCTATAACACATTTTCTTATGTCCAGTCTGTGGTGGTGAGTGTGGCTCCTGTTTTCCTTTCTTGAATTTTCTGCTGTGTAGTGGTCCCTGGTGAACAGCTTGCACAGCGTTGTCTGTGCCTCCCATGCCCATAGCTTTAGCCTCGGATACAGCAGTTTCAATCTGGCGCGCTATTGTCAAAGCCTTGGAGAGGGTGAGGGGTATCTCCAGCAATAAACGCTCCCTGAGGCGCGCTGAGTTAGTCTTTTCAACAATTTGGTCCCTTATCATTTCCTCTTCCATGCTCCCGAACTGACATGTTGTGACCAGCTCTTTCAAAGCAGCAACGAACTGGTCTGTCGTCTCATCTGGCCGCTGGCTCCGTTGCCGGAAGCGGTAATGTTCCGCGACCACGTTTACTTTCGGTGTAAAGAAGTTTGTCAGAGCCTCCAGCGCCGTGTTGTACTTGTCATCAGCTACCGTCAATGTGTAGAAAAGTCTCTGGCCTTCTGCACCCAGGCAATGTATCAGCAGTGCGCGCTTACGCGCTTCCTTCAAGTCCGAGTCCGACAATGCTAGCAGGTAATTTTCAAAAGTCCGAATCCATGCCTTGAACGGGACCGGTGGTTCTCCGACGTTCTGCAGGAACGGTGCAGGCTGGCTCAGGTTCAGGGCCGCCATCCTCGTCGCCAATATGTTGTGTCGTTGTAAGAACCAAACGTAAGTTACTGTAACTCTTTATTCAGCAACATAATGAACGTGGAGCACTTAGCCTAACATGTTGTACACTCTTCGGTCCTTGGCGGTAACTAACTTCTTCTTCTTCTGCTCTCCGCACGCACTCTACTCTTCTAACTCACAGCGCCATCCACTGTCCAGGCGGATACACCACACTGGCTTAAGAAATTTTCATAAAGAGGTCAAAAAGACAGTGAAGTTGTGCCAGAAAACCCTACCCTGCTTCTTAAGATGTTATCACTCAGTGAGGAATAAAAACCAGTATTATTCCTTATTCATTCAAATATTGGTATTGTACCTGGATCTGTGGAGAGCAGGCATTGGCGGCATCACAAACACGTGTGAGCAACAGCAGTTGAGCCATAGGTGCCAAGCACTGCTCACACAGGTAATTTGTCTAGACTTAAAGCTAGGGTAGGTAAAATAATCAAATATGCAATATTTACTATATTGTTTGAAATGGTCTTTACACCCAAACAGCAATAAATGACTTAGGAATTCTGAAAAAGGAACGAAAAAGATCCGTCATCTGTTGCAGCTGTAATCCTGTATAAACGTCAAACAATCACTACCTCGCGGTCCGGTTGGAAAGAACCAATGACAAGCCTCCTTGCCTCCCTGCGTGTAATCGAGCCTTGCCGTGTACGAGCCTGCACTCAAAGTGCGACATCGCTGCCACAGAAAAGTTGTCGGAAGTCCATCGGAGAACATGTTTAGTTGACATGTTTAGCTTTTCCTGTATCTGTTACGGATAATATTAGGAGTGGTAACATCAGGTGTTCTCTCACCGGTGAATGTGACATGACGTCGTTTTGTTGTCCTCTCTCCACTCCCTGAAAAAGTTGCAGTGGTGCTTATGCGCGTCTCTGTGTGGTGGGTGGAGCTTAGAGCCCTGAGGAGATTCTACTTTCACATTTTGCTGGCTTTAGATTACTACCTACCCTAGCTTTAAGACTGTAGTGTGACTTCAAATGGTTTACAGTTACTTACGCAGGAGCAATGTCTTTGATGCCATCTGGCTGAGAGACTTTTTCCCATTTATCCCTTTCCAATTTATCCTCCTCCCAACATCATCATGAAACATGCGGGCAAGGATGTTCCACGTGACACATTTTGTGTCATGACCTCCAATGGTTGCCAGGGAGCGAATCTAAAATTAAACACAAATATAAATCCTGTCAATATCTTTTTTCAAGGCTCTGTAATTTCAGTTTTTAAAAGTAAACCTCACAAAACTATAAACAAAAAAAAACTGCTCAGAGAACGAGGCAGGATATATTTTGCTCTGTAATATGTATTAGAATGCAGAGTGAGGGACAGTGACAGGGCTCGACAGTG
>JAPXVT010194251.1:0-10894 GCA_029823135.1 Acanthurus reversus | reverse complement strand
CCACCTAGAAAAGTTGTTCTAGACATTTTGACTTACAATATGTAACATTTCCACATTTTGTTGAGTTGAGAAATAGCGGACATCCTGGAAAGACTGCACCGGGGCAGTAAGGGGTAGCAGCCCAACCTGCGTCTTCTGAGAGGAAGAAACCCATAACAAGCTACAGATCAACCTATGGAAGAATACCCTCAGGGATTCCCAAGAGGGGGGCCGAGGAGAATCCCACCTGGACAGATCAACAGGTGACAACATATGACAACTAGTATGGAATGTGTATGCGGAAAGGTATGCAAGAACCGACATGGTCTGAGGATCCACCAGGTCAAGATGAAATGTGTGCAGATGGTGCAAGTGCCACAGCGCTCAGGGACTTCACCTGGTGAGACGCAGGAGGAGCCAGGCCTGGAGTCACCCCACAGTGCCGGGAGCCTCCAGGTACCAGAAGCACCAGGGCATCAGAACATCGTCGAGTGAAGTGGCTGCAAGCCAGCAAGGAGAAAGAGTGGCTCCAGTTCAATCAAGAGTCCAATGCTATCTTGAAATCTACTGCCAAAGGTGAAGCTGATCGTCAACTCCAGTCAATGACCACCATCATCATCAGCCTAGCAGCTGAGAGGTTCGGCCTGGAGGAGAAGAGAGTGGCGAAACTCCCCTACACCATGAACAACAGAGCGAGCAAGATCCACCAGCTCAGGCAGGAACTGAAGAGCTTGAGGCGGCGGTTCAAGGAGACGAGGGAGGAGGAGAGGGGACCACTTGCAGAGCTATGTAGCATCCTCCGCAAGAAGCTTACAACCTTGAGGAGGGCAGAGTGGCATAGGAGGTGAAGGAAGGAGAGGGCCAGGAAGCGAACTGCCTTTGTAGCAAACCCATTTGGGTTCACAAAACAGCTGCTAGGGCAGAAGCGCAGCGGCCAACTCACCTGCCCCAAAGCTGATATCGACCGCCACCTAAGAGACACCTTCAGTGATGAATCCAGGGAGCAAGATTTGGGCTACTGTAAAGCCTTGATTAATCCACCTGCACCAACTCTGGACTTCGATGGGAAGGAGCCCAGCTGGAAGGAGGTCCAGGAGGTGGTTAAGAAGGCTAGAGCAAGCTCAGCCCCAGGGCCAAGTGGGGTACCTTATAAGGTTTACAAGAACTGCCCAAGGTTACTCCACAGGCTTTGGAGGATCCTGAGGTTGCGCACCAGTGGAGGTCTAGATCTCTGGTGCTGAAGAAGGGAAAGGCTATCAACAAGTACCGCTTCACACTTGGTAGCACCCAGATACCATCCATCATCGAGAAACCAGTGAAGAGCCTGGGGAAGGTGTTTGACAGCAGCCTGAGAGACACAGCATCCATTCGAGCGACCAACCAAGAACTGGAAGCCTGGCTAGCAGTAGTGGACAAGTCAGGTCTACCTGGCAAGTTCAAAGGATGGATTTACCAAAATGGTATTCTTCCACGGATTTTATGGCCCCTCTTGGTCTATGAGGTCCCGATCTCCACAGTCAAAGGTTTTGAGAAAAGGGTCAGCAAGTTCCTTCGGAAGTGGCTGGGACTACCCCGGAGCCTGAGCAGCATCGCCCTGTACGGGCAGAACAACAAGCTGAAGCTCCCTCTCAGCAGCCTGAATGAAGAGTTCATGGTGTCCCGTACTAGAGAGGTGCTGCAATACCGGGAGTCTTGCGACCCAAAAGTCTCCCAGGCTGGGATTGAGGTCAAGACAGGACGGAAGTGGAAGGCTGCAGAGGCTGTCGATGTCGCTGAGGCACGGCTAAGGCACATGGTGCTGGTGGGTACAGTTGCTCGTGGAAGAGCTGGCCTGGGTAGCAGCAAAACACCTCGCTACGACAAGGCACAGGGAAAGGACAAGAGGTTGCTGATCCAAGAGGAGGTGCGAGCATCAGTCGAAGAGCAGCGAACAAGCAGGATGGTTGGAATGCGGCAGCAGGGAGCCTGGACACGCTGGGAGCAGGCAACCGAGCGCAAAGTCACGTGGACTGAGCTGTGGAGAGCCGAGCCCCAGCGCTTAAAATTTCTGATCCAGGCCGTCTATGACGTACTGCCAAGCCCGTCTAACCTGTTCTGTTGGGGGAAGGTGGAGTCTCCAGCGTGCGCCCTGTGCCAGAAGAGAGGGACCTTGGAGCACATCTTGAGCTGCTGTCCGAGAGGCCTGAGCGAGGGGCGCTACCGCTGGCGTCATGACCAGGTCTTGAAAGCTATAGCGAACACCATCTGCAGCGGAATTGCCCACTGCAAGCACCTCCGCCCAGAGAAGAAGACCATCTCCTTCATCAGAGCTGGGGAAGAACCACCAGCTGCTGCCAGGACCTCCTCCTCTGGCCTGCTAGCAATGGCACAAGACTGGGAGCTGAAGGTTGACCTGGGGAAACAATTGAAGTTCCCAGAGAATGTGGCCACAACATCGCTAAGGCCAGATGTGGTGCTGACCTCAGCAACCTCCAAGCAGGTCGTGCTCCTGGAGCTTACGGTCCCTTGGGAAGACCGCATCGAGGAGGCCAACGAGAGAAAGAGGGCTAAGTACCAGGCTCTGGTGGAGGAGTGTCGACTGAATGGGTGGCGAGCAAGATGTGAGCCCATTGAGGTGGGATGCAGAGGGTTCGCAGGCCAGTCCCTTTGCAGGGTCTACAGCATGCTGGGCATCAGGGGGGCCAGTAAGCGAAGGGCCATCAAGGAGGCCACAGAGGCAGCAGAGGTTGCCTCACGTTGGCTGTGGATCAGGAGAGGAGATCCGTGGGTAGGGTAGCGCTACCTGGACACAAGTCGGGGGATTGATCACCCCCGGCTGGGTCGCCTGGAGGAGAGTGTATGATGTTGCAATGACCCGAAACACTCAAAGATCCCAGGTAACATCACTGATGATGTGTCCAGGTTGCATCACTACTTGATGTATGTTACAAAGTTAGTAAGGATCCTAGGCACAGTTTTAGAAATGAGGCCGACAGACCGACACTAGAGGTCAGCACAGACATCTGTAGACAACCATACCAAGCACATCAAATCATCATACTTAACACGAGTCAAACAGATAAAGAAAACAAGGAAACACTATTTTTGTTTGTTCATCATAATGACAGTAATTCAGCAAACATGGTGAATCATGGAGAAGAGCTGCAGCCTGATCTTCTGACCCTCCTGACTGGAGTCTGGAGCAGGCACAAGAAGTTTCAGAGCTACACAGCTGTGCGTACCCTAGTTTAACACACCAGTTAGATCTGTACATTTTTGTCTGCAAACCAAAATGATTGAGTCTTTCTAACATGACAGCATCTTCCTGCAAATCAAAGGTTTCATAAAAGTGCATAAATGTGATGAAAGCACTCTAATAATCTGGGACTATGATCCATCAAGTCACAGTCAAGTGTCACGTTACTGTGAGCAGATTTTCCACAGAGGAAATCCGACTGTGTTTCACTTTTTATCTGCAAACCTGTTTCGGTTCCAGCTGCGGTGACTCCAGAGGGCAGTTTATAGCAGCGCTGAGTGTGACTGCTCTCATATTGTCTTGGAATCTTTAACCCATACTGAGTTTGGGAAGAAGAGTTCGACATTATTTTATGATCAACATCAGTTTCGTTCTCTCTCACTGCACTCTTGCTTTGCTGAATAACACATTTCAGACAAAAGAGTCCAAAAGAGTTTATTAAAACCTGCTCATTCCTTCACAGACTATTTCAAGCTGACAGCATCCAATTCTTCTGTTCTCAAAACTGACTCATATTTCTTTGAGTAATCATCAGTTTTTGGTTTTGAGGGTTCATTGTTTTCAGAAAGTTGACAGAATCTTTATGGGAGGATGCAGATGTGTAGAGATTACGATGAAACATGAAAACGTCTTCAGTGGTTCTAGTTTCTGCTTTCTGCTCCATTTATCAGTGAACTTGTCTCTGTCTTCTTTTCCTCTCTTTTCTTCTGTAGATATCTGAAATATGAAGCTCCTTCTTCTCTTCTTCTTCTCTCCTCTTTGCTCTTGATGCACTCTGGACTCTTTCACATATCATCCAACTTGAATCAGTGTCATTCTTATTCCTGATCCTCATCATTCAGCTCAGCTTCTCTGCAGCACCGACTGATTCCCTGAAACTTGCTTCTTTGTTTGTCCTTAATAATTTCCTCACAATTATTAGAAACAATTTTCTAATTTTGTTTTCACCAGTTGCCAATTATTACGCTTCCTGTCTTTCTTTTAATTTTCCAGAATTGATTTCATTTCAGTTATGAAACCATCAGTTAGTGAGAATTTGCATGTTAAAATGTCAGAGACGAGTTCTAGAACTAAACAAAGAGCAAACCATTATGACTCAGTTCTGTGCTTGCAGACCCCGTCAGGTTTTTATCACAAGTGTTGTGTTGTTTTTCTTGGATTTAACATTTTCTCAATATTTCTGCCAAAACAGTTTCTACTGATGAATCCTCCAACATGTAATTACAGTGAGAACGTCCTCATTCAGAGGACCACCAGACATCCCACTCATATTCACTTCACCTTCCACTGTAATCAAATCTGAAGGTGGATCATGAGTTTATGACGGATGGAACAGTAACCACATGCACAGGTTGTGTGTGTGTGTGTGTGTGTGTGTGTGTGTGTGTGTGTGTGTGTGTAGCTGTGTTGCTGGTTATTTCTGGCTTCTTTTGCTGGTTGTTTGATGATGGAGTCGAGCATTTAGCTCTATATTGAAAGTCTCTGCTGTTCATGATGTATTCATTTATTTTGATTTATGACGTTTTGTTACAGGAAATGTTTGAATCCAACGACTGAAACATTCTGACATTCAGCCGTGGTCACTTATGGATGAACATGTCATATAAAAAAGAGGATTTACTTCAGTTTAAAATCAAATTTGTTGGATGTGAACAATTTTTGGCAGTCCAAACATGCAGTTGTTGATGGATAATTTTTTCTTGATTTGGTTCCATCAGCCTTAACAAAGTGAATGATGGTCTTCACGGCTCCACACACGTCAAAATGATCCAAAATAAATGACGGAAATGACAAAGTATCAAGAAAGAAAAGGTCAAACAAAACAAACACCAAAATCAGAAACCATGAAAAAACATTTTGCCCATGAAAAGATCGACAACAGAAACAGAAAAATATTTGTCAAAGTGAATAAAACAAAAAGCAAAAGAACAAAACAAGTGAAGACAAATAAACGTATCAGTGGAATAATGAGACAGCAGGAGGAGCAGCTGCTGTTTAACAGCTTCAGTTCTGTGACTTTCCTCTTTCAGAAAGAAACATGAATATAATCATCCTCTTCATCTCTGACTGCTCTGTTCCACTGTCACACACACCTTCACTGGTGATATCTTCAGTTTGTCCACAGTGATAATGAATGGAAACATCCTGTCAGTGAAAGTGTGTGTGAAGGTGTGTATGTGTGTGTTAGTATCAGGATCAGAGAACGACAGCTTTCCTCTGTTCCAGTCCAGATTCACTCTGATCCTCTGAAACTTCTTCTGCGCTTGAAGCTCAGTGGATGCTGATGGTGAATGTGCTGAATATTTACCTGTAAAGAACTGAATTCTCCATAATCCAGACCGTATGTCTCCCTTCCCCTGGACAGACTCTGCTAACACACCCAGTAACCACCATGTACTGTCTCCAACCTCGACATCCCAGCTGTGAGTCCCTGAGTTAAAACCCTCAGAGCCCAGAACAGAGAGGTAAGAATCAAACCTCTCTGGATTATCAGGAAGCTGCTGTCTGTCTCCTCGTGTCAAACTGCTCAGATCTTCAGACAGAATGAGTTTTGGATGAGCAGTGTTTGGGTCCAGAATCACAGGAGTGTAGGAGACCATCTCCTTCATCTTGTTCCAGATGTTGAAGGTCAGGTTGCCCAGGTGTTTGGCCTCGTCTATCAGAGCTCCTGAGGGCAGCTGTGGATCATCCAGCAGGGGGCGCTGCTGGACTCTTTCCACTGCAGCCTTGTAGTTTTGCAGGAATGAGACGTCTTCAGCTCTCAGCTGCTCCTCTGTGGCTCTGACTGTGTCTGAAAGAGCTGCTATCTCTCTGCTCAGAGCCTCCATCTTCTCCCTCATCATCTGACTCTTCTGCTCCTCTTCCTCCCTCAGTGCAGCCATCCGGGCCTCCTCTTCCTCTTCTAGAAACTGGTGAAGCTTCTTAAACTGCTCCTTCATCTTCCTCTCTGTGTGTCGGGCCTGGACTTTAATGTGTTCTGCTGTTTGATCAAACTTCACTTTCACTTCTTCACAAACCTTTAACTTCTTCTTTAAAGGCTCCAGAGTTTCCTCAAGTTTCTTCTTGTGTTGTTGTGCAGCTTCATCGATGGGTCTGAATCTGTGCTCGGTGTGTTTTTCTGAATCTCTGCAGACGACACAAACTGGCTGCTGATGGTCCAGACAGAAGAGTTTGAGTTTCTCAGAGTGCAGACTGCAGAGAGCCTCTGAAGCTCTCTGAGGTCTCTCCTGTAAGAAGGACTCACACAGGTTCTTTAATGCCAGACTAACAGGTGGTTCATCCCTCGAAGATCTTCTCTTGCAAACTGGACACTCTCGTGTTTGTTTCTGTCTCCACCAGCTCTTCAGACAGTCTTTACAGAAGCTGTGACTACATGACAGAACAACAGGATCTCTGAAGACGTCCTGACAGACCGGACAGCAGAGATCCTCCTCTGATCTGGAAGCCATTTCGTCTCTGAGTGAAGCTGAAAACACAGCAGACAGGAAGTTCAGTCAGTCACGGCTCCCCTCCCTCCTCCACTAACTTCACTGAAATCTACTTTCACTTTGACTCGTGTCTTTAGTCAAACTCACATTCAGTGTGTGGAGCGTCAGCAGCTGGAAGCAGCAGTGTTGGAGTTTTCCTCTTTTCTCTCCTGGAGCTCAGCTCACTCACAGGAAGTTGTTAGTTTGTTCTGAAGGTGAATCTGATCGGCTGTCTTTCAGTCTGTACGTCTCATCAGTGAGGAAGAAAAACTGTTTCCTGGTTTGTCTCAGGTGAGTCAGGTGGTGGGCGGAGCTTTGTCAGACGTCCTCTGCTGAATGCTGTTGCTTCACAGGGAGGAGCAGTAAAGATTGGCAGCAGATCAGCTCACAGTGAGTGGCTGTTTTTCTCTGCACAGGAACAATAAATGCACTGAACCATCAATCAAAACTGGTTGTATTTTAGTGACTTAGTCCCAAAAAAAGTTTAAAATGCTTTTTTTCCCACAAGTTGTCCTTCTTCAAGACATACACAAGATTTCCCCACACCAGCTCTTTACAGCTCCATGGACCAGGTTTGTCTCTTGGTTTTGCTGCTGTGAAACAGATGTTTGGCTTTTCATTGTAAATATAAATGAAGCTGCTCCTGAGGGCTCAAAAAGACTAAAGTAAAGGAGAAGTTCTATTTTTTGAATGTTCCTCATTAACGGGTGGAAGCAGCTCTAGAGGTGACAAGTATCCAAACTGCCTTTCAGGGTTTCTATAAAGCCATGTGTCCAAACGGCGCTGATGGGTTTTCTGTGTGTGGAGCTCTACTAACAGGAAATGACAACAATCTCCTCCTTCACTAAATCTTCTAAACAGAGCAAATATGTCACCATGCAGAAAGAAGAAATATTCATGATGTTCCACTTATGAATGGATTTATTTATTCTTTTTACCGTATAACCTGTTAGCTTCCTGTTAGCATATGATATGCTCAGCTTTAGAAACATTAGGTTACTGCGGTTGTTGCCAAGCGACAGTAATCAGACGTACCTGCTGTCATTTGCAGCTCACTGAAGAAAAGTCCAATTAAGAGCACGTGCTCAGTTTCATCACAAATGTTTATTACATCATCAACAGCTTCACTGTAGCCAGTTTGCTCCAGAACAGAGTCAGAAAACTTCAGGAGCTCAGTTTATTTTCCCAGGATGAGCAGTAAAAGACAGGCTCAGCGAGAGTTTGCAGTGGGTTACAGAGGCTAGACAGGATGTGACATCACCACTCAGCTCGCTGTTGGAGGTCCTGCCTTTGAGGGTCAAACGTTATTGAACGGTCAAACTGCCTTCTTCCAGTTTATGGGATAAAAACTAAAGTCCTGTTAAAGCAGCACGGCAGCAGCCGCCAAGTTGTTGATGACATCAGCGGTTTGCAGAGGCGCGTGTCACCGCTTTAGCAAACTGCTCGCAGTGGACCCGCCCATCAGCTCCAACACCCGCCTCCTTCAGCAGCTCATCCACTGAAAACACAGTGACACAGCTGTCAATCAAAGTTTGTGTACAGAAGCTAAAAAATTCCTTTCTTTGCACTCAGTTGTTTTCTGGTATGAAGACTTCCATGAAGGAAACATGTAAACTGTGTTCTTGTCATCATCCAAGTTCAAACTAAGAGTTTAAGGATTTTCCTGAAAACTCTGATGAATCCTAAACCTGAAATCCAAACAAACGCAGATGCATCGGTCTTCACTTGTCAGTTCAACGTGACAATCTCTCCCATTTCCTGCAACCATCCTGTATGACATGGGCGTGGTTTTAGTCTGTGAATAATTTGAAGAAACAAATTTGGACTGTTGCTGTGTTCACAGAGTGTATGTATTATATGATTTATTAAATGCAGCTGTAACTTCTGTTGGGCTGAAAATACATTTCATGTGTAATATTTCATATAACAAAACTGTATATTTTATACTCAAAGCACAATTTTCCCACACACATAAAAGTCTTTGTTAGTCTTGTTGAACCAAAGTTCCCTGTGTCTTTGTTTACTGATTTGTGAACTGTTCCTCCTGATCAGAGGTCTGAACAGCCACGTGACCACAAACACCTGTGTGCATGAACACACTGGGCCTCATTCACCAATATCTTCCAAAGTATTTTCCCAAGTAGTTGTTCTTAAGAAAATTCCATGTCAAATTCATGAAGGTGTTCTTGTTCTCCCAAGGAGGAGGCGTGTGCCAGCTGGTCCTAATTAGCATAGAAAAAGGCCCCGCCCATCCCCATAAAAGGACACAGGACTGCAGGGTCGTGTGCACACACAAGCTGGAGAGAAGCTGTGAAGAGAAATAAAACTGCCAAAACAGAAGGTGAAAGTGAAAGGAGCACTGGAGTTGGATCTCAAATCTGTGGCAAAAAATAAAACAATAAAATGTAGTACTAATAAAATGTAATAATAATAATAATAATAATAATAACAATAATCTAAAATTTATTCATATAGCACTTTTCTGGAAATGTGAGACGGCGATCCGGCTCATAGCGTCTCAACAGATCACAGATGTAAGAGGGCCGTCATTAGAGAGACAGCACACCATCAGCAGAGGATCCAAACACAGACCAGGGCCCTGCTGCTTAGAGCAACACAGTCACAAGACAAGCAGTTTGGTTTTTTAATACAGTTTAACAGTGTATTTAATCTTAAAGCTGTAGCTGTAAAACCATAGAAAATGTGACACACTTACTATGGTAACACCGGTGAGTAAAACCTAAAGGCAGGTTAATGTTTTTGTAAATAAATTTTGTTTTTACGAGTTGAAGTGGTACGTATCAATTCTCTAATATTGTGCAACTGCAGAATAAAGGAAATGAATTCAGCAGTTCTTTTGCACACGTGAGCACTCAAAGAGGAGTAAGTTTGCTCCTGAGAGCTCGTAGGCTTTGTTCTCACCGAAGAACAAATCCCAGATAAGAAAACATTGGTGAATGTCACAATCTGTGTAAAAAGTGCGTAAGTAGGACTTACAAACAAATTTGTTCTTAAGAACCGTTATTGAATGAGGCCCATTGTTCTCTATTCATTTTTGGTTAGAATTTTCTTTGAACGAGCTGATTTGAAGTGGAAACTGTTGGAATTATTTCCTCACTGGCAGAAATCTCACCTTAAGAAAATCAAAGAAGTTTATTTTCTGCAAAGTTCTTTTGTTCAGCTGTCAGATCCCCATGTGACTTTCTTAACTAACTTAAAGTTATAATCTCATTAAATGTGTCCTCTTTGTCACTTTATCAGCAGTAATGAAAATAATCCCAACCACATTCAGATCCCTTCAGTCTTTTAGAGTTAAAGGATCATTCCAGTCTGTTTCTGACTTGTCTGTTTGGTCAGAAATCGCAGAGAGAGAGAGAGAGAGAGAGACAGAGACAGAGACAGAGAGAGAGAGAGAGAGAGACAGACAGAGATAGAGAGAGAGAGAGAGACAGACAGCATCAGCTCTGCAGTTTCAGCTTCAGGACGACGGCAGTGGAAAACAGCCTCTGAAAGTGACGGAGTGTCACAGGAAATTAAACCTTGGGTGTATAGTTCACATTGCAGGGCTCGTCATGTACCATGTGACTGCAGCATCTCTGGTTGGATCCCAGCTGAGGACCCTCGCTGCAGACCGAACCCCCCCTCCTCTGCCTCCCTGTCAGTAACTCTCATGCACCTTGAAAGGAGCAGTTTGTTCACCAACACAAATCCAAGGCACACACTCGAAGACCACTGATGCAATAAAAGCTGTGCCAAGGAGTCTTTGGAGATAATCTGACAGAAATCTTCTAAATCCTCATTATTTCCTCCACCAAAGTTTCACAAAGTGGTTTGAGCAACACACAAAACACAGGCTGACACCGACTGTTTTTCTTCCCACAGTGCAACGAGGCCTGCTGCAGAGACGCCCGAGCTGTCAAGATGCCTGGTCGAACAGAGAAAAAGAACATGTGTGTGAACGCAGAGCTTTTTATAAATAACTGCTGGAAAAGCAGGAACTCTAGAGTTTGTGTGCAGCCCTTCATGGACACTACAAGCAGAAGAATGGACGCCAGTTTGAATGAGCTGCGTCCAATTTACACAAAAGTGGATAGAAAGTTATCTGAAAGCTGCCAGTGTCAGTCAGCTATCGAACTGCAAATCAAATACAGCTGACATGCAGAAACTGACTAAATCAATGATTATAACACGCCAAAGAGGGCTTTCTCTGTCG